>PVKE010039338.1:0-15058 GCA_004027555.1 Craseonycteris thonglongyai
CTATTGTTTCTCTCATTGAAAGTGCCAGCAAGTGATTGAGTGAAGGGTAGATGGAGGTGGGGAAAGATGAGAAGCCAAAACATACGTTAAGAGCCTATTGCACAATTCAAATGGGAGATGATGTGGGTTGAATTAAGACAATGGAAGTAAGGACTGAATGAAGAAGATGAATTCAGGAGACATTTCAGTGACCAAATAAATAGTGCTTGGAGTGCCATTATACGGGGAAAGCAAGAAAGTTGGGGGAAGAAGAGAAAAAGAAGGAAAGTAAGGTGACTCTGCCTCAGTGAAGTAAAAAATAACAATACCATCAACTAACAAAGAGAAAATTGTGTTGTGTTTTGGACTTGTATTAGTTTTCTAGGGCTGTCATAACAAAGTATCACAGCCTAGGTGGCTTGAACAACAGAAATTAATTTTCTCGCTGTCTGAAAGCTAGAAGTCTGAAATCAAGGTATCTCCAGGATTAGTTTCTTCTGAGGAACTTCTCTTTGGCTTGTCAATAGCCATCATCTCCTTCTACCTTCACGTGGTCTTCCCTCTGTACATATCTGTGTCCAAATCTCCTTTTCCTATAAGGACACTAGTCACATTAGATTAGGGCCCACAATAATGAACTCTTTTTAACTTAATTACCTCTGTAAAGACCCTACCTCCAAATACAGTCACATTATGAGGTATTAGGAGTTAAGATTTCAGCATATACTTTTGGGTTGGACCCACAAATCAGCCCATAACAGGACTTATATTAGTTGAGGTATTTGTGTAGCCTCCAGTTGAGATATCTTCTAGTGGTGGTCTAGTGCTAGAAATGAGAGTCCTCCTTATAATAGTAAACAAGAATTTCCAGGGAATCTATAGAAGAAGAGCAAAGGATTAAGGACTGAATCTCTTGTAGTGCTTGCATTAGAGGGGCAGTCAGATATAAAGCACTAGGATATATCAATTTTAATAAGATAGCAGGGCCACCTTTGACTTCTAGAAGTGAATAGATTTCAATAGCTTCCACTTAAGCTCCCGCACCCCCGCTTGCCATCTCCCAACTCATACTATTTCCATCTCAACTGTTAAATGTTGGCAGTACAATTTCTTTCTCCTCTCTCACACTTACACCCTACCACATTAATGAATAGGGCTTCAGTCCCAAATTGATTTAATTCTGTTTAAACAGCACATTATGCAGTTAAATGAGAAACTCTCTAGGTGCCATTTGAACAGCACTGGCAGATTAATGTTCATGACCTACACATATACACATAAACACATACCTGCTTACAATACCCTCACATAGTCCCCAGAGGGGCCATGAAAGATGTGTGGCTTTCACTAATGGCAGGCCACTGACAAATGACCCTGACTTTGTCTCCAGTGGGTCCTGGGCAGGACTCAGAGAGCTACAGAATCCAGGGGAAGGAAATATTTTTACCCTCATCATTATGTTAGTTCCACAGAATAAATATGTTTTCAGCAAGATCATGCTTTATAATAATTTTACCTGGACTGCCACTCAGTGGCCACTTGGAGAAATGACCAGAGAGGAGAGCTACCAGTTCTGTGAACTCTCTCTGGAGTGTTTTTAAGGAGGGCCAATTGTGAATGCTTGAACTCTATTTTCTTTGTTTGTTTGTTTGTTTGTTTGTTTGTTTTTAAGTGGTGAAATTCATGTTAGTTAGTGTTATTAAATATTAAGCAGTAACAGCCTCCAACGATAGAATCTTGCAATCATCCAAGTCATTGATCCATTTAAAATCTCATCACAGTCATTTTTCAGAGGTCCAGAAGGAGTTTCAAGGATTCTTTTGCAAGTGTTTCTATCAAGATACACCAACACACACTCCCTGTAAAGTCATTCCACTTGTGCTCTCCTCTCTGTATTTTCCCTGGGGACAATGTTCCTGTGATGCACTTTGCACTCTTAGCAGACCATCTGTAATCTCACACTAGACTTTTTCTAAACATAGGGTGAGGGGGTTGTATAGAAACCATTGGAATCAAAAGCAAAGCATAATATATAAAGGAAAAGGCTGAGTTATGGAATACAATATTCTTAAATAATGACCTTCATGAAAACTTAATATTTTAACTTCATAAAAGGTTTTAAAGAAAATTTTAACTCAATTATTGCAATAAAACGCTTTTTAAAATACATTTTATTATTTACATTGGCAAATATTTATGCAGGAGTTTCCCAAAAGTCTGAGAGCCAAATTTACAACCAGCATCTATGATTTTATTGCTTCCAATGGCCTCTTGTCTCAGCATAAAAGCCAGATACCTTACTAGATTTTACAAGGTTCTACACAGTCTGACCTCTTGTTAGCTCTCTGGTCTCATTTCCTGCTACAGTCCCTCCCAGTCTGCTCCACCTACGTGACTGACCTACCAGACACACTCTGCCCTGTAGCCTCATGACTTGTCCCCTTCCTCAAATTCTGCCTTCATAGCAAAGTCTTTCCTTATCACCGTCCCCTATAACCTTTTCCTATTTTTTCTCCAAAGGACATCTTACCTTCTGCTATATCTTACATAATTTATATATGTATATTTTATGCTCATTTGTTTGTTGTTCTTCCCTAGTAGAAAATAAGCTGTAGGAGGTAAAGACTTTGTCGTTGTTTTTTAAGAGCTGATGCTTGGTGCTGAGAATAGTGCAAATTTACATAATCAGTAAATTTAAATGGATTCCCCCATGATCACTGCAGCATTATTTACAATAGCCAAGTCATAGTAATATCCTAAGTTTACATCTACAAATGAATGGATCAAGAAAATGTGGTGTACACACACACACACACACACACACACACACACACACACACACACACACAATACTATCCAGCCATAAAAAGAAGGAAATCCTGCCATTTGTGACAATATGTATGAACCTTGTGGGAATTATTTTAAGTAAAAAAAGTCAGACCGAGAAAGGCAAATACTGTATGACCTTACTTATATGTGAAATGTAAAAGAAAGAAAAAAAAACTTATACAAACAGAGATCAGATTGATTGTTGCCAGAGGCAGGGGATAGGAGGTGGGGAAATTAGATGAAAGTGGTCAAAATCACAAACTTCCAGTTATAATATAAATAACTTCTAGAGATGTAATATACATGATGACTGAAGTTAACAATACTGTATATTTTTTAATTGTATGTTTTAAAGTTGTTAATAGAGTAGATCATGAGGGGAAAAATGTAACTATGTGAGGTGATGGATGTTAACTAAACTTATTGTGGTGATCATTTAGCGAAATATCAAATCATTATGTTGTATGCCTTAAACTAATACAAAGTTATAGTCAATTATATCTCAATAAAACTAAAAAACTTAAATATATTGAATGAACTACTGAGTAAATGAACATGACTACAGGTAAAATTAGGAAAAATATGAGTATTTTCTTTGTATAAAAGACATTTTCTTCTCTTGTTGCATTAAAATTAAAAGTTTTCTTTTTTTTTTAAAGAGGTCTTTACTTCTTTTTTTTTAATTATTTATTTATTTATTTGTTTTTGACAGAGAGGGAGAGAGAGAGAGATACAGAGACAGAGAGAGAACTGAACTAGGGGAGCTCCCAGTTCAGCATATGGTTCCGCACGGGCCGGGGCCGGGATTCGATCCTCGGTCCCCGGTGCTGCAAAGTGAGCGCCTAACCCATTGAGCCATCCCAGCTTCTCCAAAATTAAAAGTTTTCTGATCTCAATAACCTGATTAGTCCTTACTAGTCTTTGTTTCCAAGTCTTTGATATCCTCCTAGACCACCTCTTATCCCAAGATTAAAATAGTAACTTCAGCTGTGATCCCATAATATATATATATATAACACTTGGTTTTAGTATCTATCACTCTATATCCAATAATAACAACATGAATAATAATAATCAATTATATTATAATTATCAATAGTGGTAATATTAATTTACATGTGAGGTCTTCCAAAATAGAAACTGTGTTATTTATCTCTGTAGCCTCTAAGCCTAGGGCAATGCCTGGAACACATAAGATGCTTAATATATATTTAATAAATGAATAAGTCATTGAATACATGAATTCATGAATCAGTAAGCAAACAAAGGATAAAACTTTCTTAGTGCAAGGTTCCTATCCACGCTAAACAGAGCTTCTGAAATATCAAAAGGACTACCAGGCTAATTACTGTCTCTTCAGACTTGCGAAGACCAATTTCCAAGATCAACCCCTGTACTGGTTTTTTACGTCCTACTATCAGTAGTAAGTGTACATTAATCTTTTTCCCAGAAGTGGAGATGGCTTGTAAGCAGTAAGTTCATCTACCTAGACTATAGTTTATAAGGGGGCCAAGTTCAAGTAATACTCCATTGTATATACCAACATGTACCACAATTTCTTTATCCAATCACTTATTGATGGGTATTTCAGTTGTTTCCATATCTTTTTTTATTTTTAAGATTTATTTTATTGTTTTGACAGAGGGGGGGGGGGAAGGGCCCAGAGCAGTCTCCATAGTTGTACATCATTAGTTTTCTACATAGCTTTATTCCACACAAGTGGGGGGGGGCACACAAGGTGGGAACCAGGCCAGGGACCTCCTGCATGGGAAGCACATCCAGAGCAGGAGCCAAACTAGGAGCTTCCCACATGGGAAGCACACTCCATCTCAGCATATGGGTCCACAAGGGCCAGGACCCAATCCTTGGACCCTGGAGCTACGTGGTGAGCACTCACTCCATTGAGCCATCCTGGCATTCCCTGTTTTCATATCTTGACTATTGTGAATAGTGTTGCACTAAACACAAGGGTGCAACAACATGTATGAACATAGAGAATATTATACTAAATGAGATAAGTCAAACTGAGAAATACAAATATCACATGATCTCACTTACATGTGGAATCTAAAGAACAGAATAAACGAACAAACAAAACAGAAATATACTCATAGATAATGAGAACAAACTGATGGTTGCTAGATGGGAGGAGGTTGGGGAGGTGGGTGATAAAGGTGAAGGGATTAAGTACAAATTGGTACTTTCAAAATAGTCATGGTGCTGTGAAATACAGTACGGGGAATATAGTCAATAATATAAAAATATGTATAGTATAAGATGTGTACTAGACATATCAAGGGGAATCACTTCATAACTTATATAAATGCCTAACCGCTACTCTGTACACCTAAAACTAATATAAAATAATATTGAAGGTTAACTATAATTTTTAAAAAATATAGTCTTGGGATATAAAGTACAGTATAGGGAATATAGTCAGTGGTATTGTGATAGCTATGTAATGTGTCAGATGGATAGTGGACTTGTTGGGATTTTCACTTTGTGAGGTATGTAAATGTCTAATTACTATGTTGACTTGTACACCTGAAACTAATAATAAAAAAGTAGGCCAAGTCCATGGCTTTGTTTTCATATAGGCTAGTTTACTTAATTCTGTAGGCTGTCCATAGAATGTATCCCTAATCCTGGCCAGGTAACTTGTAAGTGTGAGCCAGTTGTTATAAAAGGCTATCACATATGAAGCTGGAGAACTTGGTGAGGCCTATAGCTAAAATTGTCCATCCTGGTGACTGTCTGTCAGGAGTTCCATCTTGAGACAGGACACCAAGCCCTCCTCATTAGATCTCTTGGCTCCCTGCAGGTACCAGGTGCTTGAGATGACTGTGGGGCTGAGCATCCTTTGGAGCCTCTGTAAGCACAGGTGCCTTCTGTGCTTAACTGCTTTCAGTGCTCTGAAGTGAAGTACTCAGTAATTGTAGACATTGTGCAGCTTCTGCCATTATGCAGCTCCTTTTGAGCAAATGCATCAGTGGCCACTCTCATCCATCTAACTTGCCCTGCACATGATAAGGTCTTACTCTTGGCTATTTTAAGATAGTAGAAATGTTATGCTGCACCAGAATCTGTCACAAATATGAAGCATACTATCCCAAGATTGAATTTGGCCAAAACAGGTAGGTAAGTTTCAAGGCTTTGAATAGCCTTAAATGCTCATATCTAGAGGACTCAATGATTCTCAGCGGGAGACTATATGCTTACCCCTCATAGGGAGGAAAACTAACCCAGTACCAACTCCAACTGGCAAAGGATGAAAAATAAATAGATTTTGGAAATGAAAATACCTTCATTAAAGTAAAAAGAACCATAATGCCAGTAGCAGAATATTCCTGACAGTCTTTAGACTCATCAGCAACAACATGAATAAACAAAATGTTGTGCTATCTTGTCAACTTATAACATAGCCATCTCCCATTGCTTAAAGTCATTGAAGCTTTGTCAGGCCACAGCAGCTAGAAAACTAGAAAGACATCAATGCTTCCAGGAAAACAACATAGATCCATTTCCTTGTTGAACAAATGTAAAAAATCTAAGCAGAAGAACCCATCAGAATGTGGGTGTCTCGAAGATGATGGAGAGCCAAGCTCATTTAGAACTGTAGCCTGAAAAAACTCAAGTTTGTTTCAAATCCTATTATATACTAGGCTGAATGAATAATATTAATAACTTGGACCTAGAAACATTGGGGGCCTAGCCCAGGAGAGAATAGACTACCTTGTAACAATATATACTTGGTGAAGTAAGTTCCAATATGACTCATTTTATATTGTGACTTGTTATTGATTTGGGGTCAGAATTTAGCAGAGCTCTCTTTACAACTAGCACATTTTGAAGTGGCACCAACAAATAGGAAAAGATGTAAATGAGATGTGTTTTAAAATGTTACATTTCCCCAGTGGGATTCTTTTTTTTTTTTTTTTTTTAAATTTTAAAGTTATTTATTTATTTTTTGACAGAGAGAGAGAGATACAGGGACAGAGACAGAGAGAGGACTGAACTGGGGGAACTCCCCAGTTCAGCATATGGGTCCGCACAGGCCAGGGCCGGGATTTGATCCTTGGTCCCCGGCGCTGCAAAGTGAGCGCTTAACCCACTGAGCCATCCCGGCTTCCCCTACAGTGGGATTCTTTATGACTATTAAAGATGACAAATATGGGGACATTGTTGACCTATGGAAATGTGTATACAAAATAATGTTAAGTGATACCTTGTGTACACATTGATTACAGCCCAGTAGAAATCCAGCATGTATATCAGCCAAGATCATAAATGAACTGGGAGTGACACAAATAGAATTGAATGTGCATTAGCCTCTGAGTCTTTTTTTTTTTAATAGAGTGGTTTACACTCACAATAAAAATAATGAAAGGAGTAAAAAATCTATATACTGTTGTGGTTCCAAAGCTGTATAGTAGTAAAACATGTATTGAAATTGAAGTCCATCAACTCAAGAAAGGGAGCAAACAGTAGAAGGATGACATAGTGACATAGCAAACAAATGGACTTGCCTAGAAACACTATACTGAAACGTTGATGGACTCAAGCAGAATTTTAATGGCACCATAGATTAGCTGGACACTTTCAGGCAGTATGCATTCTGTTTAAACAGTACTGCATTCTCTAGAATTATGGAGATGATTTACTTTTTTTGAGATTTATTTTTATGGTTTTTGGCAGACAGAGAGAGACAGAGAGAAGGAGGACGGCCCAGAGCAGTCTCCATAGTTGTACATCATTCATTTTCAACATAGTTTCATTCCACAGGTGGGCAGGGGCAGTGCAGGGCAGGAACCAGGCAGGAGGTCTCCTATATGAGAGGCATGCCCCAGGCAGGAACCAAACTGGGGTGGGAAACACAACCCAGTCCTACATATGGGGCCACTTGGGCTGGGGCCAGGACCAGGACCAGGACCAGGGCCCAATCCTCAGACTCCATGGCTGCACTGCGAGCGCTCAACCTGCTGAGCCATCCCGGCTTCCCACTATTTACTTTTTATATGCCAGAACTTCAAATTACATGTGTAGATATCAGTTTGGGTTTATTTGTTTGTTTGTTTGTTTTCAAATGGACCTGACGAGAGATTGCAATTGCTAGAGAAATGTCAGGCAAAAACCCAAGACCTTGGCTTTGTCTTGGGACAAGGGGATGAAGGCCCACCAGAGAGCTCAGACACCAAAATGACATGGAGGGCCTTATCCTACAGCAACAGCACAAAAACTGCCTACCCATACTCCCTCACAGGCAGGATGGGGCTGTGACTACAGAGCCATGGTATCACTGGGACAGGTCTGTCTTCTCTCTAAATAACTTGGCCAGACATATTGCTGTACCTGTGCAGAAGTCGGGCAGCACTTGCTTATTTGTTTTGCTCTTGCTTTGCCCTCCTTTGGGTCTTTGTCTTCTTCTGTACCTTTACAAGAAGAGAAAAGAAGGACAGGAAATGCACTTCCCATGCCTGGAGCACAACTGTCCCTCTCCCAGTTTCACATCAGTGGCAGCACCATATGGAATGCTGGACTGTTTACATAAGTTGCTATAGCAGTAAATATGGTTTGTGTGGTTTCTTCAGGGAAGGGCTTACCAGATTTTCTAAGCATTTTATCTAAAGGTTGGATTTTACTTGTTAAGTGAAGATTTTAGCATGATGTGGGTTAGCTTCTGCCAAATTTGCATGTCCTTTCCCTTGTTTGTGGCTTAGATTCAATCTGTGCCATTATTTTCTTCCCACTTTTCCTAATATCCCAAGGTTCCCTGTGCTCTGCTTTAATGAGAAGCCATTAAAATAGACACATAAATAATAAACAAGGAGTCTCAGAATCAGTATGCTGTGGGTGTTAAGTACACACCTCATAGGTAATTGTAAAATCTGCCAGAAGAATTGCTATACATCATCTCAGAGCAGTGTTTGTAACTTTTGTAAATTTACAGGATGAATCGAAGTCACCATTCTCAAAACAAGCATCTTCAGTGATGATACCAACAATGAAAGAAAAGGGGACAGAATTGGAATTTCTGGCAGTTATTTTGGGGAAAGGAAGCCAATGTAGTATTTGTTTTGTTTTTTAAGATTTATTTTTATTGTTATTGAGAGAGAGACACACACACAGAGACAGAGACAGAGACAGAGAGAAGGGGGAGGGTCCAGAACAGCCTCCATAGTTGCACATCACCGGTTTTTCCGCATAGTTTCATTCCACAGGTGGGAGTGGGGCTGCACAGGGCAGGAACTGGGCCAGAGTCTCACCCCAGTGAGAACCAAACTGGGGGCACTCCCCAGTTCAGCATATGGGTCCACACGGGCTGGGGCCAGGATTTGACCCCTGATCCCTGGGGCTGCAGAGTGAGCGCTCAACCCACTGAGCAATCCTGACTTCCTCCAATGTAGTATTTCTGCTAAGGTCATCCATTATGGCTTTTTACAACAACGCTCTCAGAAATAAAACTCCTCTCTATTGACGGATCAACACAACATAAAAAGCCACCCAGGGGAGGTCCCCGATAAGATGCCCAATGTTACTCCAGTTGAGCTCCTGACAGTGCTGCATCTGACATTCTTCTCTCAATATGTGACTGGGGACGAAGGAGCTTCCACCAATGTCTTTATTGACAGTTCAGCGAGTGACTGACCTGCACTAATCCAAAGACAAGAACAAAAACCTAAATGAAAACAGCCGCTTGTAATGAATGCTGATACACTGCTCATTGAAGCCTCAGAACCAGGTGACACATTTATGGACCTAGTCCAAGGAGACAAAGACAGGAGAAATTACCTGGAATAAGTATCTGGCTAGAATCACAGAGCCAGCCTGTTGGGAAAGCCAGTCCTGTCAATTAACTTGGCACAGCTGTGACTTCAAATTGAGATACTTTGCTCTGGTTTGCTGACACATAGGCTAACATAGGATAATGCCAGGGCCCCAGGCAGAGCTTTGCTAAGGGTGGGGACTTCCAGCAGGGTGCACCACCATCAGAGGTTTCGTTTAGGCAGTGTAGTCTAAGGGCTAATTGCATTGAGCACTTACTATGTGCCAAGTACTGATAGAAAAGAGATGGCATATTCAAAACAGGTAAACCAAGAGAATTTAATGAAGAGATTTTCCAAAAATATGGGCAAAATTAGAGTGACCAACAAAGGATGATGTAGCACCCTGGAACTAGCATCAGGTGGGAGCCCTTAGTGCCCCTAGGCTGGGGGGCAAAAGAGCAGTGTCTCAGGACATCTGTGCCTAAAAGAAGCAACGGTGGCTGTGCAGAGAGGGTTACAGCCAACTTGAAGGAACAAGGCAAGGTGGAAGCCACCTGAACAAATACATGGCTCTCACTCTATTCCTGATCTTGTCTCCTGTCAGTGCCTCCCACTGGCCCAGTTCAACCAGAAGCCAGATGGGAACCCATTTATGTAGTCCATTGAGACCCACCTCCTGGTAGACAAATTCAGGTAGAAAAGGATAGAGAATGGATCTAAAGGAACATGCAGAGAATACCTAACATATCTTCATTTTACAAGTAAGCAAAATGAGGCAAAATAATTTGCCCAGTGAGGGGGTTAAACCCAGAGCTATCTGACTCCGGAGCCCATCCTCAACCACTCTACCAAATTTTTCATTTCTGTGCTCACCTGCCTTTCTCATCTCATTCCCTTCCAGTTTCCTCTCCACATACTCTATGCTGCTATCAGTTTGTCTCCTTCTTTCAAACTGGAGGCTTTTGAACATTCTGTTTCTGATGAAACTGTTGTTCTTCCAAGAAGTCTTCTCTGGCTAAAGAACCATCTGTGGCCCCTCCCTGTCCTGAAGCCCTGGAGTGCAGTGTCTCCACTCTGTTCTAGTACACTGTGAGCTCCTTCAAAGCAACCCCTCTTTCCTACTTATTAATATGTTTGTATCATCCCCAGGATCCAGCCTCCTGCTGGAGAGATAGTCATTAAGTAATGTTTGCTGGCTTGTGGGATGAATTTGTCAAGCCAGACAAAAGAAAAAGGAAAATTATCTCATAAAATTAAAACTAAAAGAGTTGAAAAAAAAAAACACTGAAGAAGTTTAAGTATATTAAAATTCCTAACATTGTTTTAGGTTTCAGTATTTTATTCATACCCCAAACAAAATTTATTATAATTTTACATTTCTGGACTTCATTGAAATAAACCTGTCAAAGACATTTTCAAAATATTCTGGGGAAAAAAAAAAAAAACAACCCTTAAAAATACATTAAATCAGGGATGCCGTATGGCTCAGTGAGTTGAGAGCTCATCTTTTAGCCCTTGGGTCTGAAGATCAAATCCCAGCCCTGGCCCATGTGGACCCATATACTGAGCTGGAGTGTGTTCCCAGTTCAGTTCTCAGTGGGGCAAGCTTCCCATGTGGGAGGCCCCTGGCCCAATTCCCACCCTACGCAGCCCTGCACCCACCTGTGGAACAAAACTATATAAAAAACTAATGTACAACTGTGGAGACTGCTCTGGGTTCTTCTCTCTCTCTCTCTCTCTCTCTCTCTCTCTCTCTCTCTCTTCTCTCTCTCTCTCTCTCTCTCTCTCTCTTTCTCACGCTCATCTTTCTCTGTCTCTCTGTCTGTTGAAAACAATAAAAACAAATATTTTTAAAAATACATAAAAACATGTATATAGGGACACCAATTTTTACTTTTTCTCAGGTTCCAAATAAGGCTTGAAACAGTATTGTCAGATTCTGTACTTATATTTTTTGATATTTTGTTAATCACAGATTGTTTTGCATTAATTTGAATATTAAAAATACCACATTGCAATGTGAGGGTTTTGGTAGCCCTTACATTTTGCCATAGAAGTGCCTCACTGGCTTCATCCAAGCCAACCCTGGGGCCAAGGCAGTCGCTATGGGGCTGGAGGAGTGAACTCAAAGGGCTGCTGAGGAGAACCATCTAAAGAAAGTGATATTCTAATCCAAGCTTGTCCAACCCATGGCCCACAGACCACATGCAGCCCAGGACAGCTTTGAATGCAGCTCAGCACACATTCGTAACCGTTCTGAAAACATTGAGATTTGTTTTGCAACCTTTTTTTTTTTTTTTTTTTTAGCTCATCAATTATCATTAGTGTTAGTGTATTTTATGTGTGGCCCAAGACAATTCTTCTTCTTCCAATGTGGCCCAGGGAAGCCAAAAGGTTGGACAACCCTGTTCTAGCCTCTTGTTCTTTCAGTTCAGCAACGTTCAGAGGTCTATTATCAGTCTATTCCACTGGATCAGGGAAATTAAAATATCTCCCAAACATAGGGACCAATAATGAGAGTAAAATTACTTCATTCAGAATCTCTTGCCTTCATATCAGGTAAATTATTTCCACATGGAGAAGCTTAAAACACAGCATTAAATGGGGATGGGGTGAAGCTGGGATGGTTCAGCAGGTTAAGTGCTCACTTTGCAGCCTGGGAGCCTGAGGATCAAATCCCAGCCCCAGACCATGAAGACCCATGTGCTGAGTTTGGGTGTGCCCCCAGTTCAGTTCTTGCCGGGGCCCATGCTGGAGGCTCCCGGCCCAGTTCCTGCCCTGCACAGCCCCGCACCCACCTGTGGAGTGAAACTATATGGAAAACTAATGCTGTCAACAATGGAGACTACTCTGGGCCCTCCCCTTCTCTCTGTCTCTCTCTGTCTGTCTCTCTCTCTCTCTGTCAAAAAACAATAAAAAATAAATCTTTAAGTAAGGGTGGGGATCTTTTTATTCTGCAACTGATGGTGCTTTCTGGTGCTGACCCTGTTCAGAAACCACCTTCTATAGAACCCAAAACAAAGAACACAGAGGAAAGTTTCACCCAACCCCCAATCTGGAAACGCCTCAAGGCTCAAGTAAGTGGATTTATTTTGTGTTGTCTACTGGTTTAATATGATTTCAAATCCACTTGTTTATGACTTAAGTGAAGGTGTTTTAATCCACTTGTTTATGACAAAGACATTAGTTATTTTAGAAGTAAACTTGTTTTGTGATAAGCCTGAGCTAAGTCATGCCAGAATGTCATCATTCCACCTCTGTCATTGATAAGCAATCAGCAGCCCACCAGGTAAGGGGCCCCACTAAAGTTTTATCAATAAAAACGTGTATAGAAGCAACTATGGCAAGGAGACAGACTGTAAGTACTGAGAGTCTGTGAAAGCTATTTGAAAGTTTTGGTCTGGGCACAGTGACACTTTGCTGACCTAAATGGCTCTCAGAATATTTGGAGACACTTATTCCTGCCATGGCCAAGTAGACTCTTTGGTTGGCAGTGATGCTAAGCCATTCAACAGTCCCTAGAGCAGGGGTTCCCAACCTTTTTATACCCTAGGGCGCATTTGAAAATATTGGTAGGGGGGTGGGCACCAGCTATTTCTAAGGATATTTATTATTGAACAAGAATAAAAAATAATAAACAAAAATAATTTTAAAATAATAAATTTATTGTACAAATTATATACACACAAAGAAACATATATACAAAATGTAATACAAAGTAAATAAAAAACACATGTATAATAAAATCATTTTAAAAAAACATAAAAGAAAACATAAAAAAAACCAATCTGTCAGTGTGATCTTTGGCATTGCATTTCATCGGCCAGTGCCTTGTAATTAGGAGAGTATGACGACAACCCTGTTAGCAAACAATTACTAAGATACTCATAGGTAAGTCGAGATCTATATCGTGATTTTATTAAATTCATGTTTGAAAACAAAGATTCACATAAATACGTTGACCCAAAAAACGATTTGATTTTATATGCCGCTTTTTTAAAAAATGGGAACCTTTCATAAGTCCTCTGATATTAAGGATTTTAGCAAAATATCGTCCTTAAGGTTCAAAATTTCTAACTCTAGTTCTTCTGCTTTCTCCTGAACAAGGTCTGCAATACATGCGGCTAGTTCTATTACATTTATTTGGCAAGTAAAAGGATTGAAACAGAAGGAGACAATTGGCTCAATATTTGTAAACTGCAGAAACCTCTCTTCAAACTGTTTCTGAAGCACTTGCAGGGTCTCAATAAATAATGACACGTTTAAATCATTGTTACCTAGCATTTTCCTCATATATGGGAAGTGCACGAGAGACTTGATATGCAGATGTGATATCAACAAAGTCAATTTTGCTTTAAATGCATTTACAGAGCTTATCATTTCAGCTCTATTTTTGTCTTTTCCCTGCAACTCCAAATTGAAAGAATCTAATTGTTCCATGGTGTCAGCAAGAAAACCCAAATCCATTAGCCAGCAAGAGTCTGTTAGTTCATCATAATTTTCATTTTTATCATGTATCAATGTTTTTATTTCTTCAATTAAGTTCACAAATCTTGTAAGAACTTTACCTTTACTGAGCCAACGTACTTCAGTATGCAGGATGAGATCGTGTTCTTTATCTTCAGTATCTTCTAACAGGGCCTTGAAAAGTCAGTGTTGCAATGGAGCTGCTCGAATAGAGTTGATTATCTTTGTGATTATTTTAATAACATGTTCAAAGGGCAGTATTTTACAACACAAAGCTTCCTGATGGATAATACAGTGGTAGGACATAAAGTTTGAAAATGATTCATCTTTCCTGCAAAGGGCACTAAATCCTTTGTTTTGACCAACCATTGCTGGTGCCCCATCGGTAGTTATCACAGACAACTTATGCAAAGGCATGTTTATCGACCTGGCGCATGTTCTGAGAGTTTTATAAATATCTTCACCTCTCATCTGTCCTTTCATTGGTAATATTTGCAACAGCTCCTCTTTTACTGTGAAGTTACTAAATACCATTCTCACCATAACTGCCAACTGTGCAGTGTCTGATATATCTGTTAACTCGTCAAATTGCAGAGAGAGGCAGTCATATATTTCCAAGTCAATCTTTAAGTGAGTTTGCAAGTTTTTTGAAATTGCGTGTATTCTTCTTGTGACTGTGTTATTTGACAACTGTAGGTCTTGTATCGCCAACATAATCTCATGCTTGTTAGAATATTCCTCAAACAAACAATCGGCAGCAGTCAGAAATGCTTCTTTTAACAATTCACCATCCCGGAAAGGTTTTTTCTTCTTTGCGAGCATGTGAGACATTTTGAAAGAAGCAATGGTTGCCTTTTTAGATTTTTCCACATGTCTAGTGAAAACAGTCTGTTGAGTAGTTAAACTTAATTTTAGTTGATTTATTTTTTTCTTTCTTACTTCAGATTTAAGTGGATAATTCGTATCAAAAGTGGTATGACTTGTCTGAAAGTGACGTTCAACATTATGTTTTTTCGGCA
>PVKE010039340.1:0-15056 GCA_004027555.1 Craseonycteris thonglongyai
ATCATAGGATTATTATGAAGAGTAAGAATAAAGAAATAAAACAGAAAACATAGAAAGGGTAGTCCAAAAAGATGAGACATTACAGGTATCAAGACACTAAACTACCACTTCTGAGTGGAGGAGAATGAAGAGCACAGATTTTGACTCAGGCCTTATTCTCTACATAAAACTTGGGTGGATTAAAAAAAATATGTATCAGATGTCCCTCTGCTGCTCAAATCCCTTGCAAAGCTCCCTATTATACTAGAATATCATCCAAACTGCTTTCCATTGCCCATTATATCCCACATGATCAACCCTGGTCCATCCCTTACCTCACCTCATACTACACATTGATACCATTTCTGAACTCCAGCCACACTGGCCTTCTTTCTGCTTCGAGACCGTAGCCAAATTTATTCCCACCTCAAGTGCTTTGTCCTTCCTAGTTCTTCTACCTGGCATACTTTTATTCCCATGAGCACATGACTGGCTCTACCTATTCAATTAGGAGAGAACTTACATGATTCTTGTTAAAAAAAGTCTTCTCTACCTACTCTTCCATTCCAGTTTCTAACACATTTTTCTATTTATTACCTTCAAAGCTCTTACCACAATCTGAAATCATCTTTCTTCATTTATTATTACCTAACACACTCCACTAGAATATAAGATGCAGGAGGGCCCGTTGTCTTATTCACTGTGGAATACAGTAAGTGTTCATTAACATTGGTTTTGTTGAGTAAATCCATTTCCTTATTTTGATTTTCATTATTGCCAATCTTTGCTCTAAATATTTTAAGGACTCCCCACTGTTTATAAGATAAACTTCAAATATTTTAGCTTGACATAAAGATACTTCCAAATTTGATCAAAATATTCCTTCTAAACCCCACCATTACCATTTATTGCCTTACAAGTCCCTTAATTCAGTATTAATAATTTGTTTTTCCCTAAGTACATCACTGGGCTTCTCTATCTTTGGACTTTTGACTACTTTATTCCCTTTACCCAGAATCCCCTGCACCATCACTTCTATATGTGAAAGATCACATCCACAAGTCAGTGACTTCAAAAACAGCAATACTTAACATTTATTGAGTGCTAATTGTGTGCCAGGTCCAATTCTAAGTGTTTTCAACAGAATCCTGTTGGTAGATACTACTGTTATTATCTCCATTATTCTAATGAGTAATTTGAACCCCTGGGATGTTAACTAATCTGCCTACGGTCCCATAGTGGTAAAGCTCTTAATTTGGAGATAGCCATTGGTGGAGCTATAAATCAAATCTAGGCTGTCTTTCCCAGAACTCAAGATCTTAGCTCTCACATTATATACTATACTCCTTCCCCTGAGCAGAAATGGGGCCTTGAGAATCATCTACTTCAAGTTTCTAGCTGTTGAGAGTTTCAGAGATATCACATAATCAGCTCAAGCACAGAGTTGGAATTAGGACCCAAACATACTTCTGGGCTCTGGTCCAGGAATTTGCCATCATACCACACTACCTTGAATGTCATCATTCCCATGGAGCCCATTATCTCTCCATGTCTGTCCTTGGAGCTCCCATGTGACTTACCACCTCATCCATAAATAATAAAGATCTGCAGAATCAATTCATTCTTCTCCATTTTTATCATCAATGCTCTAATCCAGGCCACAACATCTCTTACCTTGAATACTACTGCTTTCTCTTTGAAGGCATCAATGTCCCCCTGCATTAGTTTTATTCCTTCCAATGCATCTTCCACATGATCAAATAATCATTCTAATCATTCCAAACATAGTTCAGGGAACATCAATAGCTTAAAATATTTAGAGACTGTTTATTCCTTACATGGCAAAGGTAAAGTTCTAAAAACCATATACCATCTGTCCCATCTCCCTTTTTGGTTTCATTTCCCATCACTTCTCCATTCATAGCTCTTGCTCTACCTAAAATAAACCTCACAACTTTGACTTCCCCTCTAATACTGTTTTCTTCCAACCCCTATTCTTTACCTATATAATTCTTAATCACCTTTCCCCTTCTAAATAATTTTCAGTCCCTTCCTTGACATATGGGTACATGTGTACAAACACACACACATGATTCACTCTCATTAGAATGGAAGAGTGTGCACACTTGTTCTTTCCTCCAGTAGACTGAATTCCTTGAGTGCAGGAACCATGCCTGAAGCACTTCTGTTATTCCCAGTCACTAGCACAGAAGCCAAATATCTGAGCAGACATATCTGGACAGAAGAACACTCCTGCCAAATCCAGGGAAGCCTCCCATTTCCACCCCTTTCCTTGTGCTCCCCATCTCAGACACAAAAAAACTGTGATCCAATCAGTCAGAATCTCAGACCCTAGTTGGACCACGTTTACAAGTAAGTGTAAGTGCATGATATAGTTATCTTCTTCTCATTTCACTATGCTCATCGTCTAGTCTCTGATATCATGTAGCCTATCAAAGGGTCCCAACCCATGGCAGAGAGCAAGAAAGAGGACCTCGATGAGGCTAGGCCACATGTCACCACTCAGCCTTACCAGAGTCCTTCATTAGGGAAAATCAGGTATTAGTCTGGCCGATAAGAAAGGAGCATGTTGTTTCTTTCTTTTTTTTTTCTTTCTCATAAGCATAGCTCCTTTGGTAAACTCACAATAACCAAATATTCAGGTATTTTAAATCCCTAGCCAAAAACATCCCATTGTACCTAAGCTTCATTCTTTCTTCAGATTCAGTGAACGAATAAAAGCAAAAGTGAGTGAATGAATAAATGAGTGATATAAAAATGTAGTAAAAAAAGAGAAGGAATAAAAGTTAAAAAAAATGAGGCAAACAAGCACATATTTCAACAAAGTGAACTCTGGCTCCCAGACATGTGGAAGACTTCTCTCTCATAGGAGAACTAGAGCCCTGGCATGCTCAGTGCTGGAGATTCTAATGAGCCTTCACAGGGGTACAGACCAGTCCATGTCCCCCCACATCTCAGAAAGTGTGGTCCAGCTCCTTCCCATCTCTCTGTACCCAGGAGCAGCAGCAGGATCCATATCTAGATTTTTTCTTCTGTTTGGCTTTCCAATGGCAGCTATATAAGCCAGTAATACAGGTGACATAGCATTGGTGGTTGAAGATGTGTACAATCCATGGTTTATGCTCTTTCAGTCTTCCCGTCTGGCTTTTGGCCTGAATCTTGTTGACCTTCTTAAGCATGGTACACCCTTTTGCTGGAATGAAAAGTAAAACAATGAGGATCTAATAGCTCCTTTAAATGTTTCCTACCCCACTATTCTACGGACAATTACATAAAAAAAGTAAATGGATTTTTTAAAAGTTTGCAATCTACGATAATGTACTGGAATAGGTACAGAAGACTACTGCTGCATTGCATCTTTCCCACTAATTGTTGAGTATTCGTTGAACTATTCGAGGTTTAGTTTTCTCACCTCTAAAATGGGACCATATTCTCTGTCCTAGCCAATGAATAGATGTCAAAAACATCACATTAAGTTTACACATATACACAAAAATGTATCTTTTAAGCTATATGCTATTAAAATAACTTGAGAACTTAGAGTAATGGATGAGGTATATGAAAAATATAAACCTTGACTAATAAGTAATTCACACACAACTGCCTGCCCCTTCCCTTTCTCTCTCCTCCAATATGGAATAAGTGAGGGTTATCCTCAATTAAGAATGATGGAATATTCCAATAACAATGACTGAAATAAGACAACTTTATTGTTCCTTTGACAGAAGGGTGTTGCCACAGTAATGGGAAAAAATTAGGCCTACCTTAAAGGCCGCTATGGTCTGGCCTAACAAAGCTTAACGTCAGCTTCAAAAGAATCAAAATGTTTCCAAGTAACAACTGTGTCCTAGAACAAAGATGAAGAATATGTATGTTTTTAAATACAAGCAGCAGCCAACATAGCAAAATTCACAATGCCTAGCATTCAATTAAAAATTACCAAGCAGTTGGGAATGCAGGGATAGCTCAGCAGGTTGAGCACTTGCCTTGCAATCATGAGGTCCAGGGTTTGATTCCTGGCCCCAGCTTGTTCAACCCCATATTCTGAACTACGGCACAACTGTTAACTGCAGGGATGGCTCGGTGGCGGAGGTTTTTAACTCCCATGTGGGAGGCCCCCAGTTCAGTTCCCACCCTGCACAGCCCCACATCCACCTGTGTGGACTGAAACCATGTCACAACTAATGATATATAACTATGGAGACTGCTCTGGGCCCTCCCCCTTCTCTTTTTCTTTCTCTCAAAACAATAAATCTTTTTTAAAAATTTACCAAATAGTGAAAAGTTCATAGTGGCAGTATAAAAAGAACCTGAATTCACCTCCTCCCATGGACACACAAATTTACAGTTATATGTGGAATAATTTTCCTCTGAAAATGGCATTGAGAACTAGATAAATGGAGCCTCAATACAAAAAATAAAAGAGGCACATCAGACAGGTAAGAGAGGCAGAGATTCTACCTTGTCTAGGATACCACCATAAGTATGGTGTCCCACAAGTGGGAAGAGATCCAAAAAATAGGAAACTTTCTTTGGAAGAGTGAAGGCACTGTGCCCCATGTCAGGTACCAGTACCCCTGGGTCCAGTTCTGTAAAGACAAGCTGCCAATACGTCTGTTTTTGAAAATCAAAAGGGATTAAATCCAGGAGAACCATGAGAGCTTAAGAGTATGTAAAATCCACGTTTAAAGTGCTCACACACAGACCCACTTGCCCTGAGATACAGCACAAAAGCAACACTTTAAAAATCACCTAGAGCCTGTGTGAGGGAGATCAGCTTACCAATCCTAACATCGGTGCCGAAAACACAGGGACCTTCATTGAGTTTCTCTAGGGTGAGAAACACTAGTAAGAGCCATTTTTGCAATCTCATTCTAACTTGCTTGTAAAGGAGCTAGTGGGCACCAGTTCTGGTCCCCTCCCTCTATTCCACTACCCATCCTTCACAGAAACTGAGAAATACTATTAAAGGGCAGCCACACATAGTCATTCACACTGTGATCCAACACAAAAGCAAGAGTTTGCAAATTACTATCAATAAGTGAGGGAGACCCTCTTACAAATCCTAAAATGGCTTCTAGAGAGGCAGGAATCAGCAGAGACTTTATTGGATTAAAAGGACAAAACCCCAATCATATGCTCCTACAAGAGGTTGGTTTGTTATGACAGAAAGTAAAAGGATGAAAGAGATAAACTTGCATATGATATGTATCATTGTTGCATTACCAAGAGAATGCCATGTACCAATCAAAGACAAAACCACAGGCACATATAACAATAAGTGTTTACTGCTCACATATCTGAGATGAACAGTTATTTGCCTTGCTGAGTTTGACTGGCCTCAGCAAGTAAGACTGGGGTGACCAAGTACTGCTCCATATATCACTTTACTAGGTTAGCCTGAGTATATTCCCATGGAGATAGAAGTTGTCCAAGAAAGCAAGTTTCCATATGCAAGCCTATTTCAAGTCTATTTCAAAGGATGTCTCAAAATCAAAAGCAGAGTAGGTCAACTCATGGTCCGAGGGCACTGTAAAGTCACATTGCAAAGGACGTGAAGACAAAGGGTATAACTAAAGAAAGAATGAGAATTGGGGCCAAGTGATACAATCTACCACACTGTATTACCAGTAGATCAAAAAACCTTGAGGCGAAAGCATTAGTAGAGAGAAAGGACATTACAAAATGATGAAAAATAATTTTTAAAGAGAAGATTGTTCAATTTTTAGACACCCAATCACATAGCCTCTATGGGAGAAAAAGACAAATCTACAATCATGGTGTGGGGTTTAGCATACACCTCTCAAAAATACAAGGTCCAACAAGCAACGTTCCTTTATAAAAGTCTATAAGGATAAAGATGTTGACAACTTTAACAAACTAGTCTAACATTTATAAAACACCGTACTCAATGACTACAGAATGTTCATTATTTTCAAATGGAAATGGAATATTTATAAAGAATGATCATGTATTCTTGGCCATATAAAAGAATGTAATCTTACTATTTGCAACATGGATGGAACTAGAAGTTATCATGCTAAGCAAAATAAGTCAGAATGAGAAAGAAAAATACCATATGATCTCACTTATATGTAGAATCTAAAGAACAGAATAAACAAACAAAACAGAAATAGACTCCAACTAAAGGAGTCAGACGGAAGGGAGGATGGAGGATGAATGAGAAGTGAAGGGATTGGGACATGCAAATTGGTAGACACATAGTGGTAACAGGGATGTAAGGCACAGTATAGGGAGCATAGTGAATAATGTTACAAAAGCTATGTATGGTGCTAGGTGGAGAGTGAACCAATCAGGGGAGCACTTCATAAATTATATAGATGCCTACCCACTGTGTTGTACACCTGAAAATAACATAAATTAATGTTGAATGTCAACTATTACTTAAAAATATATATACAAGTATATAGTTACAGAATGTAGAGTACAGCACATAGAATGTAGTCAATGGTATTGTAATAGCTAGAGACAAGGTATCAAATAAAAAATAGACCTGTTGGGGTTATCACTAAATAAGGTCTGTAAATGTCTAAGCATTAGGTTCTCTTGTACACATGAAACTAATACAAAAAAAAAAATACCCATCACTAAAAAAAAAACAAAGATCATGTACTGAGACATACAACTGGTTTTATAAACTTCTAAGAAATAAAATCTTGAGATTATATTGTATTTCCTACTACACAGCAATTATACCAGAAATCCATAAGACTAAAAAATTTCACATTTGAAAATTAAACACCACATTTTTTTGTATTTTTCTATTACAGTTTACATTCAATGTTATATTAGTTTCAGGTACACAACACAGTGGTTAGAAATTAAATAACCCATGAAGTGACCCACCTGGCACTATATACATGGTTATTACAATATTGCTGAGTATATTCCCTAAACTGTACTTTACATCCTCGTGACTATTTTGTAACTGCCAATTTGTACTTCTTAATCCCTTCATCTTTTTCACCCAGCTCCATAAGCCCATTCGATCTGGCAACCATCAGTTTGTTCTTTGTATCTGTGAGTCTGTTTTGTTCATTTATTTTGTTCTTTAGATTCCACACATATAAGTGAAACCATATTTGTCTTTCTCTCTAACTTGTTTCACTTAGCATAATATCCTCTAGGTCCACCCATGTTTTCACAAGTGGTAAGATTTCATTCTTTTTAATGGCTAAGTCTTATTCCATTTTATATATGTACCACATCTTCTTTATCCAATTGTCTATCAACAGGCACTTAGATTGGTCTATATCTAAGTTATTGTAAATAATGCAGCAATGAACGTAGGAATACATATATCTTTTTGAATTAGTACTTCAGATTTCTTCAGATAAAATACCCAGAAGACAGACAGCTATGTAGGTGATATGGTAGTTCTTTTTCTAATTTTTTTAGAGGATCCTTTA
Source organism: Craseonycteris thonglongyai (assembly GCA_004027555.1). NCBI lineage: Eukaryota > Metazoa > Chordata > Mammalia > Chiroptera > Craseonycteridae > Craseonycteris > Craseonycteris thonglongyai. The sequence goes on from PVKE010039340.1 coordinate 7,431, forward strand.
TACTTAAACACTGCATTTTTTAAAATACATGTGTTGGATTCTGGGTCATCACCAGCTCCACCTCCAGGTGTGTCTAGGAGCCATGTCCACCTTGTTCCCCTCACTCATCTCCCATGTAACTGAAACACTGTGGATTAATCTGGATGGACTTTGTGTGAAAGAGACAGAGCTACAGCAGCAAGCACAGCAGCATCAGGCCTGGCTCCAGAGCAACACAGAGAAAGACTACAACCTGGTACCTTCTGGAAAGCCAGCCTCAGAGCACTATGATGATGAGGAAGAGGGAGATAAAGACGATAACATGTATAGTGAATAGGATTCAGAAAATGATGACATGCAGGATGAATGACTGCATGAATCACCTGATAATAGAGAGGTTGATGAGGTGGACATGGAAGTGAAGGAACAGAATAAGAACCAGTGGATAAGCTAGGTAGACATCGCAGGGTAACCTCAAGGAGATTTTAGGCAAAGCCCAACCTACTCTATACCAGCTGATCCACCCAGTGCCTGAAATCTCACTCAGGCCCCTCCTGAACTGCTGCCAGGACCTGGTCTCTGTGGCCCCTCCCAGGCCATCAGTCTGCCCTTGAATCCCCAGGGCCTGAGCTCACCCCACCTTTCTGGCCAGTACCTGACCCCTAGGTTGCTAGGTGTACTCTCTCTCTCTCTCTCGTTCAGATTTATTTTATTGTTTGAGAGGGAGAGAAAGAGAGATAGAGAGGCCCAGAGCAGTCTCCATAGCTGTACATCATTAGCTGTGACATAATTACATTCCACACAGGTGGATGTGGGACCAAGCCCGGCAGGAACTGAACCAGGGGCCTCCCATACAGAAGGCAAGAACCTTCCCTGCCATCCTGGCAGTTGCACCACAGTTCAGCAGATGGGTTTGCCCGAGCTGGGGCCTGGATTCAATCCCTGGACTTTGGGATTGCAAGGCAAGCACTCAATCTGTTGAGCTATCTGCCATGCATCCCCTGTATGCTCTTTCTAATTCTCTTTAATAAAGACACAGGACCAACAACCTCCCCCACCCCCACCCCCACAAAACTCATGGGTCAAATGAAAACAATTCCAATGCAAATGAGAAAAAAGTTTAAATTGGTTGATAATGAAATTATGATGAAAACACAAACTTGATATGAATGTTACAAACATTGGATTATAGGAAAAAAGATGTTTTTAACAAATGTTCTGTGCTTGGGAGGATGATAAACTGCTTGAATACTGAATAAATGGCAGCATTTTAACCAGAGTCACTACCACAGCCACCTTCCACATATCTACAGGTCCGTTAACTTTGCCTGCAGTAGCCGGGGTAACCAAGTCCACATTGAATATTCAATTCACATGTAGGGAAACAGTTGATAAACACTGTTTCCCTTCCAGACCTCTTCTTGATTTCCAAACTCATATATCCGATAGTCTACTGAAATCTCCACTTGCGTATCTCACAGGCCTCTCTAGTCTAATATATCCAGAAGTGAATCCTTGATTTTCCCTCCAAGACCCATTCCACCCGGTATGTCCCATCTCAGTAACGGGCACCCACTGTTCACACAGGGCCTTGAGTCAAACACCAGGGCGTGGCCGTCAGGGCGGACGAACTAGAACAGGTTTTAACCTCCCACCATAAACAACAAGGAAACTAGACGAAGTACATGAAACAACTATTTTCAGACGTTGAACAACACACAGCTTTGGAGGAGAAACAAGAGCCGAGCCCTTCATTATCTGCGGAGACTCCCGGCTAAGCCCACCGCAGGCCAGCCGTGGACACCCAGCCGAGTGCCTGGCCTGGCCTGGCTCTGCAGGGCGTGGTGACCTTGCTCTCAAGAGGGAGGGCACAGGTGGAAGCCCTTTGGTCTGAGGGGCACGGTGACCTTGCCCTCAAGGGAACGGGCACAGGTGGAGGTCCTTTGGTCTCAGATTCCTCTCATGAACCTGCGGTTAATGGCAGCTCCAGGTTCACCCGACCTAGTAAGCTGACTGGGTCCAAGTGCCCCGGATTTGGTGTCAACTTGATAATATTAACGTAGCTCCTACTTTGGGAGATGCTTAAGTAGGAGTGGCAAGGGCTGGGCACATTACTTACAGTGACTTCACAGCGCAATCTCAAGTCTGGGTTTCCCGCTGGATCGCACCAGCGTCTCTCAAGATGGAGGCCTGGCTGGAGAAAGCGCCCAAGGCAGCGGGGCGTGGGCGTGGCCAGGGGCGTGGGCGTGGCCAGGGCGTGGCCTCAGCTGTCCCCAGGCCCACAGGAAGGAACTTAATTAAGGCCTACCCCAATCTCAGCTCCTAGCACTGCCTTGCGAATGTACCTTTTAAGCTATGCTTTCTGCTTTGTTCTGTTTGGTTCTTATAAAAATAACTTAAGATTAAACTTAGTTCGTGTTAATCATTCAGTTTGGGCATTAACTATTTTTTGTACGCATTATTTGTAGATAGTCTCTCTCTCTCTCTCTTTTTTTTTACTATTCCTCTACTTTTTTTTTCGAAACTTGCATCTAACAGTGGACCTGTTTTAGCTTTGTTTAATCCTTGATTCCTCTGGCTACCTCTCTGAGCTCTGGACACTTATATTCAGCTGCCTGCTGGTCATCTTCCTCTGAATGTCCTGCTGTTGACATCTCAAAATCTAACTTGGATTAATTATCTTTCCCTTCACATGGGCTCGATCTCCTGTGACTCCATCGCTAAAGTGGCTCCAAATCGCTAAATGGTGAGTTGGGAAACCAGTGCCTCATTCTTGACTCCTCCCTTCCTTTGCAACACTCCCACTCCACAGCAGACCGAATTCAACGTATTGTAATACTACCTATCCACGTCTTCTAGTCATTCTCTTGTTGCATTTTAAAGCCCAGTAGGCTCCCTCATCATGTCAATGGGTACCAACTGCTTAGGGCTCTATGGTAAGGGTTCAGGTAGTTAGTTACTGCAGTAGACTCCCAAAGAATCTCACTGCTTCCAGTTAACCTTTCCCAAAATCGACCTTTCAAAGAGCAGCTCCTGGTTTGTAAAAAATGTTTATGTGACCATGTTTAAAATTCATTCTTAAAGTGAAAGTTTGAGCTCTTTAAATTGGATCCTGCCTTTCTCTCCAGCTTCATCTTCCCCCTACTTTCCTTCAGCTTCAATCATATTGAAACTTCAACAAAACCAAATCTGTTGTACTGCTCCCCTATACCATTATGGGTCTTTATTCATGTTGTCCCTAATGCCAGACTTACCCACTTCCTACTCCAACTTTTACCTGCCTAAATCCTTTGTTGGTGTAAGCAGGCCTCTACGGTCATCACCACCAGGCTGGGTTAAGTACTTCCTCTGTTGTATATGTCACTCCAAATAAACCTCTTACTCCTGTATTAGCCACATTGATTATAATGACCTATTTTGTTTTGCTGAGGTTTTAGTTTCTGCTTTCCCCCCTTTAATTGTAATCTGTCTGAGGGTGAAGCCATATCTAATTTACCTCTTGTTCCCAGTGCCTACTACAATGTTTGGCACAATTTCAATGGCTAAATAATCAGAAGCTACAGACCCATCAACCCTTAAGCTGAATAAAGCAGTTAGGGCTGCACTTTTTTTCTGAACCTGCTTAATTTCTTGGAGTGTACCTCCCACTAACCAGTTGGGAGTATTTAACACTAATCTGTAAAGGAGAATGGTAGCTTGGATCAGGGTGATAATAATGTACAGTTAGAAAAGTAGACTGCGGGAAGCCGGGATGGCTCAGCAGGTTAAATGCTTGCCTTGCAGCTTCGGGGTCTGAAGATTGAGTCCCAGCCCTGGCCTGTGTGGACCCATAAGCTGAACTTGGATGTGCTTCTCATGTGAGAGGCCTCTGGTTCAGCCCTCCTTGCTCATGAGGGTGTGCCTTCCGTGCGGAAGGCCCTTGGCCCAGTTCCTGCCCTGCACAGCCCCTGCCCACCTGTGTGGAACAAAACCATGTCAAAAACTGATGATGTACAACTATGGAGACTGCTCTAGGCTCTTCCCCTTCTCTCTGTTTCTCTGTCTCTGACTCTCTCTGTGTCAAAACAATAAAATAAATCTTTTAAAAGTTTTTAAAAAGAAAAAGTAGACTGATTCTTGAGATAGTTACCCTCTCCCTCCTATCTTCTATTCTGAGACCCTATCTTAGCCTTTATGTAGTAGTACTAAACTCATTGGCACCCAGAGATTAGGTATCAATCAAGAGATTAAGCAATCTTTTGTGATAATGAAGATTTTCTGAAACTTCATTCTGACTTCTTCTTCAGAGACCTTTTCCTCTTCTTATCAACAGAAAATGAAACAAGCTCTGGAAGTTAATCAGGCAAATACAGGCATGATCCTGTGACTCTTGGTTTTAAAATAGAAGCAAGACACACAAAACTACAGAATATAAAAAATACCAATAACTTATCAATTAAGTCTAATCATAACATTCTTACTTCAAAGAACACAAGTATTCAGTTAACCTCTGTTTGAGACTTCAGACTTGCCTATCAAAAATCAGTAATGAAAGTAGAGTTGGGCACACAATGTGGTGTAAGTAAGAAACCACAGGTTCCCATTGATATCTGAGAGGGTTTTTTTCCCTCCATCTTTCTTATCTCAGCAGAAGTGGTTCAATTTTGTAGACTCATTATTCAATTATTCTTTTGCAATGAATATTGTTCAAAGTCTGGCGGAATGAACTGTCTGATCCTAGACAAAAAGTTAAAAAAGATTGTGTTGGAAGAACTCAGCTATTATCGTTATTATTTTTAAAGACTCTTTCAAAACTGCAAACTGGAAGTTTGTCATCTCTTCAAAACTCCACCTTCCCTCTGTAGAGTAGGGGCTCTTAAACAAATAGTTTCCAGAAAAAGCAAGCTCACTTGAGACAAAATTTTTTCTAGTAACAATTGTTATACTGTCATCATGGAGAATCCTGAAAAAACAATATAAAAGAGATTGTGAAGTTTGCTATAGTCTATAAAGCATATTTCGAATATTTTGCAAAGGTACATACATACATACACAGTCATTTGCTATTTAAATATCTAGGATGGCTCATAGACACCTAAACCTTTGCATATAGGAGAGATTTCTCAGAAAAAAAAGAAACTAGTAAAAATATAAAAACAGCCAATTCCTAACTTCCCTGCAGCCTATAGTCTAGGCCTTCAGTTCCCAAGTGGTGGTACATGTACCCCCAGGGATACTTGCTGGGCCCATCAGGGGTACATGAAAAATAATCAGTAATGGGGAAAAAAACAAGTTAAAATGCAAAACAGGATCCAAGATGGCGGCATGAGAGGAGAACGTCGATAACTGCCTGGGAAGGGCCTTGTGAACAGAGGGGAATCCACGGGGGAAACCCTGAGAAGAAACCTCAACTAAGAGAACCACACAACACGGAACAACACACAAAGGTTAGAGAAAAAAGGGGAGAGCGGGAGAGGGAAGGGGAAGCAGCAATTCGGGAACAGAGACTCGGAGCGCGGCCCGGGGCTGGCAAAAACAAAGGGGGATTGGGGGACTATGGTCAAAGTGGAGCTGGATTGAGGGCGGGCTGGAAGCCGAGACCTAGGGAGCGTGGAAGCCCCACAAGACTGTGGACAATTTAACATCTGAACTCAAGGGACAGCACACAGTGCCCTAATCAGATCACGGAGCCTAAAGTGGAACAGGGACTGTGGAGCAGGGCGGCTGCACTTCCCGGCGGGCAGGGTGAGAGCAGGGCACCAGCCCACAACGGCTCGGCACCAGCCCACAACGGCTCAGCACCCCTGATTTACGGAGGAGACTGACTGTGAGGGAGCGCCTTCTGAAGACAGGGCACTTGGAGTGAGGGCTGGGGCTTGGGTGGGCATAGCTGCATTGGATGTGCTTGGAGTGAATCCGGCGGTCTCAACAGAGCCGGGAGCGTAGAGCAGCTGCCGCCAGAGCTACGGCCTGTGCGCACAGGGCTTTCGGCGCCGCGCCCACCGGGCCGCGCGTGAAACCCATGCTTGCTTGCCAGCGCGCAGTTGGGCTTTTGGTGCCCTGCTCACCAGGCCGCTGCAGCGCCTCTGTCTGCACAGAAGTGCGCGGCTGGGCTTTCGGCGCCCCGCCCACTGGGCCGCTGTGCATCGCTGCATGTGTGCACCCGGGCTTTTGGCGCCCTGCCCACTGGGCCGCCCCTCAGCACTGCTGCCTGCTCCCAGGCGCGCTACAGGGCTTTTGGCGCCCTGCTCACTGGGCCACCACAGCACCGCTGCCTGTGCGCGGGACCGGCTTTCAGCGCCCTGCCCACCGGGCCACAGCACCCCTGCTGCCTGCTCCCCAGCGCGCAGCTGGGCTTTTGGCGTCCCTCCCAACAGGCCTCTGGGGCGTTGCGGCCTGTGCGCACAACTGGGCTGCCGGCCGGGTCTCTGCGGTGTCATTACCTGTGCACGGGACTGCGCGGCCGACCGGGGCCTCTGCCAAGCCCCAGCCGATCCAAGTGCTGCCCTGCGGGCGTGGCTTACAGATACGATTGAAGGAGGGGCAGCCAGGAGGAGGAAAGACCAGAGATCCTGCGCCCTGCCCCAACTGAATCACCAGCCCCTCTGCTGAAAGAGGAATCTGCTATTGTGTCTCAGGCCCGCCCTAGCTCCTACTCACATGCCCCTACCCCTGGCCACACCTTTACTACCCTGCTATGTCACAGCTAAGACAGCAACCTGAAGTGCCCCAGGACACAGAAGCTGTCTGCTTCCCCCAACCCTCTCCCAAAATCTCCTTCTCCCACAATGGAGTCCAAAAGAACAAATAAAGAGAAGCCCATCTGATAGGCAAACCCCCAGAGGGAAAACAGACTCATGCGTAAAGCAAAAAGAACCACATCAAACACAATGCACACCTCAGAATCCAAAGCCCCTCCAGAAGATCAGGGGCAGTCTTTAGTAAAGGATCTTGCACACTTGGAATCAAATCTAAGTGAAACAGAATTCAGGGCTGCATTAATCAAGACACTCAAGAGAGCTCACTCAATGCTGGCAAAGTACCCAGACACAGTTAAATGACCTCAACAAGAAATTTTCTGAGCAAAATGAGTACTTTACCAACAAAATTGAGAAGCTAGAGCAGCACCAAAGGGAACTCCTTGAAATGAAAGGCATCATGGGAGAGCTGAAAAAAGAACTGACCAGCATAGGAAACAGGGCTGACCAGCTAGAGGAAAGGATGAGTGAAATTGAAGATACAAACATGGAAATGTCACAGAGGGAAGAAGAAAGGGAAAGAAAAATCAAGAGAAATGAAAGAGCCCTACAAGAACTCTCTGACTCCATCAGAAAGAACAATATTAGAATAATAGGGGTACCAGAAGGAAGCGAGATGAAATCTTCTCAGAATCTACTAAAACAAATAGTGGATGAAAAGTTCCATAACCTGTGGAAGGAATTACAGCCCCAAATTCAAGAGGAAAGCAGAGCCCTAACTACCTAGACCCTAGCAGATCTTCTCCAAGGCACATTGTTCTGAAGATGACAAAAATCAATGACAAAGAAAAAATCCTCAAGGCTGCCAGGGAAAAACAAAACATAACTTTCAAAGGAAAACCTATCAGGCTGTCACCAGACTTATCAGCAGAAACTCTGCAAGCCAGGAGGGAGTGGAGCCCAATCTTCA
>PVKE010039341.1:0-15056 GCA_004027555.1 Craseonycteris thonglongyai
GATAGGGTAGCTGAAGTTCTCATGACTTCTAAAATAGATTTAAGCCTCCTTCTGTTTTCCAGACTCCCTTCACTTTCACTGTTAAAAGTAACTTGTGGTACCACTCTGGAGCCTTTTGGGGGTTGAGTGGTAAAATTATTTTGCTTCTTGGCGTCTCTCTACCATTGGCTTAGGATCAGCATTCTTGGCTTTGTTAAATCAGTTACTTAATGTCCTTCTGCTTTCCCTGTTTTTATTGCTAGGGTCTTCTCTTGATCTCTTTTATATTATAGGCTCATTTTATAAGCCCCTTTTGCAGTTGCTGAGAGGCATTTCATAATTAAAATGCCACGTCAATCCACCCTTTTCAATGAAAATTATATTTTAATATTTGTTCTTGTCAGTAAATATAATTCCACCTCAGCATTTTTTATGGCTACATAGGACTCTAATTTTAGATATCTAACTTATCTCTTATTGTTTTAAACATGGGTTGTTATAAGCAATATTGCACAGATTATTCTTATAGCTGAATTTTATATTCTGTAATTTAAATAAATTGAAAATGGGAGAAAGCCGTGACTCCTGTTAAATATTTCTTACCAAATGACATCTTATTTTCAATAATGTGAGGGCATTTTCTTTCTAATTTAGATGATTGTGTATAAACATTTTATTTAATAACTTTTCTCACCTAATGGTAAATTCTGTTTATATTTAATTTATTCTACTTACAGGCTGTGCCTGGACAAAGACAGACACCCAATGCAGATTTGCTAAGTAGACATATCTATAATAAATGAGTTTTTATTATATTATTTAAAAATTCAAAGAGAAAAGGTCTTAGATGAAGGAAGCTGCTATAAGTTTAAATATCTTATTTTTATAACACTTTGTGTTACTTTGAGGTGATTTGAGTCAAAGTTGGTAATATTGAAAACCAGAATTCAACCGATAAGCTAAACACACAGAAATTCTGGAAGAAATTGTTACAGATCTTTTTCTAAACTTCTTATTGTCTGACATAACCAATGGCTGCAGGCATCTATTAGTAGTTTTAAAAAGTCACATGTGCATGTGGTACGCATCTATTGTGTATATTTCACTTTGATGAAGAATATGAATTTTTTAGTCCAACCATCTTTTAGATAATTTTGTTGAAATTTGATTAAATTATGGGCAAGCTGGATGCATTGTGAGAGAGGTTTTAAATCAAACATTGCTCTGGATGTCAATTTGTGCTGTGACAAAGCAAGTATGTGAGCTTTTACCCCAATGATAGAAATGTCATAGGTCCCAATAATAGATTCCTCCTTCTTGAGCATCGTTACTTTCCAAAAGTAGTAGTTGAGAAGGAAAATATGAAAACTGGCTTCGTAATATGTCACTCTATATTAATGAAACATTGTCTTACTATTCAATATGTAAAATATATACATATTCTTTTAATTATATTAGTTAATATTTATCAAGTAATACCATGTAACACACACATTCTAAGCTCTTAACATAGGGTAGGTAGGTGCTTATAATTATCTCCATTTCATAGGTAAGAAAATGAGACCCAATGACATTGTTTATAAAGTTCTTCAAGGTCAACCAAGTGGTAAATAATGTAGCTTAATTTTGAACCCCAAAAATCTGTCTCTAGGGATTATATTTTAGTTTGTCTTCCATCAAAGATGTAGAACCATCACTACTAGTATAGGTAGGCACTTTTCACATGTAAAAGCTGGTGGGGAGGGTGTATCTTTTGATTTATACCTTAGTGATAGCTGAGTTTTCATTTTCCAACCCAATTTTCCAGATTAGATATTTCTAATAATTTCTTTCAAAAATGTACGATATACCTAAAGTAGAGACCGCTGGAAAGAGTTTCAGGATCTAAGCAATCTGGGTTTAAATGCTGACTTTGTGATTTATGAGCTGTGTGAAGATCACTTAAATTTTGAGTCTTAACTTTCTCATTTGAAAGTGTAAATGATATTTACCTACATATTCCTATACAGGGTAGAGACGGTCTATATAATGTGTCTCATTGAGCTCCTTGCACTCAATGAAATTAAACTATTATAAGTTAATATATAAATACTACCCTGAAAGAATTAGGAGAATTTCAATAATCTAGATGATACGTATAGTTATATAATGTTATCTATGACTATATAATCCAATATGTATAGGAAGTATAATTTTTAATATAAAAAACATGAAAATGTGTTTTCTGTTTAAGTCTTTATCGTGAACACTTAATATTTTGTTTGATGTCACATGGTTCTATGGGCAAAAGATTTCAGCTGGGCTGTCTCACAGATACTTAAACTCTTTCTTTTTTTTTTTCTTTTAGCAAACTTCCTTGATAACATGCTTTTGCGAAGTTCAGGAAAATTAAATGTGGGCACCAAGAAAGAGGATGGTGAGAGTACAGCCCCCACCCCTCGTCCAAAGATCTTGCGTTGCAAATGCCATCATCATTGCCCAGAGGACTCGGTCAACAACATTTGCAGGTTGGTCATATAATTATTTAAACCAAGTTTTAACAGAAAGTCATACTCTTTTGACTATAGACTTGTAGGCTAGGCTTTCCAAGAGCTAGTTTTGGGGCATAGTGCCTAACCCACTAACACTCAGACCTGTGCCTGTATTGATGTGCATTTTGCCCTTAAATGGTTCTCTGAGAGTCTTCATCCTTTCTCCAAACATCTCTCTCTCTCTCTCTCTCTCTCTCTCTCTCTCTCTCTCTCTTTCTCTCTCTCTCTCTCTCTCTCACACACACACACACACACACACCATTTCCCAGTGTTCTGGAGCAAAAACTAGTTATTTTCTTTCAAAAGACCTGTTCTCCAAAATAAATTCAATAGCAGGGTGTATCAGAAAAAACTTTCTTAACCATTCATCATGTTGATGGTGATAATATTTTAGAAAGAACACCTAAGCTGCTAGGAATATTAATAAACTGACTCTGGAAAGCAGTATAATTCCAGAGTTTCTGTGATTCCATCAGATGGTAGGAAGGACGTCATCAGAGTACTAGAGAATAAGCTTCTTAGTAGATAATCATGTTTGTTATAGATACTTTCTAATATTTGAAACTGGACTATTTACCTCATTCTTCCTTGTATATCTTCATGCAGCAACATCTATTTTCCTGATCTCTGAGCTGCATTTATTGCCCAGTGAGGATAGCAGTGGCCTAGCCTAATGACATCATAGAGTGCCCAGGGAGAAATGGCTGAGTTAACCAAACAAGTACAGATCTCAGAAGTGAAGATATCAGAGAAGCAGAATCTGCTTCAAGAAGATAGATCCAAATAGGGTGATGGGTTGCTAGGTTTGAAGTCTAGGCATAATATCTTGGCAGTTGTTTGGGGCTTCATTATCCAAGAAGGAGAATGAATCTGAGTTGAATACTTTTTTTCTTCCTGAAAGCTTCCCCCACCCACTACATTTCCTATGAAGTGGGATCTGTCATAAGCTTACCAGTCTATCATGAAATACATAGCTTAAGAAATACATGTTACTGAATGGCACAGGGAGAAGAGTTGGATTTATTTATAAATATATACGAGGGCTGTCTGGAAAAAAAGCCAGCCATTGTTGATATAACAGAAATGGTTATGTGTCTGGATACTTTCTGGACAGCGCTCATATATCTCATTTAATCAGAAAAAGAGTTCAGCATGGTAGGGCATTCTTATTTCTTACTATTAGACATAAGGGATTCAGGACTCAGAGAGGTCTGAGTACTTGGCTCTTGGATGATAGAACAAAGTTTGGATCATTGAGTCTTAGAACTAAAATGATCCCAAAGCTTGGATAGTAGTTCCTGGGAAACACTACCTCTTTGTAGTAAACAGAATAAAAGTATCAGGGGAATATATTAGGACAATATTTTTGGCATTTTGTTTGAGTCTATACTAATTAAAAATAAATCTGTGTGTGTCATTTGAACCATAGTCCTGGTCATCATGTTCAGACTTTGCAAAGTTATAACAATTTGAGATATTTTGTGTTATTTTTTCTCTGGGCATAGAAGTATCCTAAGTGAATTTGGAAGGAAGTGTTTTGGCAGGGTTGATGCAATGCAAATTCTCTGTAGTGAGAGAGAGAAGCCTGGCAAGTCAAAGAAAACTGGCTTTCCTAGGGCACAGAGAGTAGGACATGTGGAATAAGTTGGCTTGAAGACAGAGGAAAGATTACCCATGGCCTGATGGGCTATATTATGAATGTTGGTCTTACTCATAAGAGCATTGGGAAGACATTGAAGGAGGTGTTAAGCAGGTGTTAGCAGAGGAGATTGATTTGATTGGCTTTTTTTGAAAAATTTTCTTTGTTGCAGAGTACTGAATATGTTAGAGAGGGAGACAAAAGTGAATTAAAAAATAACAATAGTTAGGGGATACCACGATAGCTCAACAGGTTGAGTGCTTGCCTTGCAACCGTGAGTTCATGGTATCACATCCCAACCCCTGTTCCTGCAAACCCATATGCTGAACTGTGGTGCAGTTAATAACTGCTGGGATGGCAGCAAAGGTTCTGACCTCCCATGAGGTAAGAAAAATTGAAAAATGGATTATTATGAGAGAAAATGATCTTGGATTAGGGTATTGCTAGTACAGGAGAGATTTGAGTATGTGGGAGAAATACTTAGAAGGAAAGTTTTATGTTGATTAGTTGGATATAAGAGGGAGCCATAGGGGGCTTCACAAGTTTCTGGATGTACATTTGCATGTATGGTATAGCCTTTTAAAGGTGTATCTTATTGTTTTTGACAGAGAGACAGAGACAGAGAGAAGGGGTGGCTAGAGCAGTCCCCATAGTTCTGCATCATCAGGTTTGATATGGTTTCATTCCACACACATGGCCGGAGGCCACGCAGGGCAGGAACTAGGCTGGGGGCCTCCCATGTGGGAGGCACACCCCTCAACCCAGGGGCCAAATCAGGGTGGGGGGTGAGAACCTAACTGGGGGCCTTTCGCATGGGAAGCACACGCCAGTTTAGCATATGGGTTTGCACAGGCCAGGGCTGGGATTCGATCCTTGGTCACTGAGGCTGCAAAGTGAGCACTTCACACACTGAGCCATCCCGGCTTCCCTGTAGCCTTTTAATAAGGGAGACAGAGGAAAATAATCAAGTGCCAGTTTGGACATGCTGAGTTGAAGGATTTGGACATAGCTTAGTAAAGATATCAAAGACTTCACAGTAGGATGTAGATGTAGAGCTCAGACAAGAGGTTGGGGAGAGAGTATAGAATGAGTACAACATAGTTTTGCTGTGAAACAGACATTCTCAAAATCACAGTGGCTTACAACTAAAGACATTTATTTTTTCATTCCTGGGGCTGTGGCTGTATTGGGATCTGCTGGATTTGTTGAGCTTGGCTTGCAGCTGCCTCTTGAATGTAGGCCTGTTTCACATGTTTCTTTATTCTTCCTGGACCAGCAGTTCTACCCAGGGCATATTCTTTCTCACATGAGTAGGAGGGGGCAACCTCTGAATGCTTCCATTTGTGTTGTGTTCTCTAATATTTCACTTACCAAACCAAGTGTCATAGTCAAGCTCAAGTGTCAAAGTCAATGGAAAACTGTGGCTAAGGTGGGGCATGAAGAACTGAAAACAAAAGTAGACCCATTCAGTTCACCACCGTAGGACTGAGCCTTGAGCTATGTAATGCTTGGGGAAAGCTGGTTCTCCCCAGGAGACTCAGAATTAGCAGTAGAGTATGGTGTCACTGAAACCAAGTTTACATAGGGAGGAAACAAGGCGGGTTGTTTTAAATGCTGTTAAAATTCAAATAGGATAAGAACTGAAATAATGGCAATCAGATTTATTGACCTTAGTAACTGCAGTTTAGAATTTTTTTTTAAGTTTTAAAAATTTTATTTAGAAATATTTAATGTGGAAGTAGACATAGAAGTCAGATTGGAATGGGTTCTGAATTATATGATTTCCAACCTTTAACTTATGATAGTAAAGAGAAAACAAAAACAAAATACAGCAAAAACAACAACATTGGAACCCCTCAAAAAAAACAAAAACAAAAATGAACGAACAAACAACAACAGAAATAACACATGGCTATATCATGACAGCATGAATCAGTTAATTTGTAAAAGTCAACAGAAAACTAATATTTATTGAGCTTTTTATAACTAGCATGTTTACTTTCACCTATCTGTAATCATCACAGCATTCCTATAAAGAATGTAACATTATCTATATTTTTCAGGTGAGAAATCTGAGGCTCTAAGAGTTTAAGTAATTTTCACTAGGTCACTGTTTACGCTGATATGAAAAAAATTGTGGCCATGATTCCAACCAAATTCTTGACCAGCAGCCAACCCCTGACACTGGCTCTCAAAGGAACGAATATTCACTCTTGAGTAAAATGCACATCCGTTTTTTTGTTTTTGTTTGTTTTGAACTGAACTGGGGGCCTCACCGCATTCGGGAAGCACACCCCAGTTCAGCATGTGGGTCTGCCTGAGCCAGAGCCGGGATTCGATCCTTGGTCCTCGGGGCTTCAAAGCGAGTGCTCAACCCGCTGAGCCATCCCGGCTTTCCGTGCATCCATTTTGCTAATGAGGTATTGACACTAGTTGAGTCTCCTATGTGCTGAGATCCATCTTGGATGAATCACAGGGGACACTTCTGTCCCTGTGCCTTAAGATCTGCAAATTGCATGCTCCGTTTTTTCTCATTTCTATTCTGTAGATTTCAACAAAGCTAAATTTATTGCTATACAAATTTAAATTTCTGTATTTACCTCCTCATAGACCAGTAATGAGCAGTTTGCTGACCTGCAAAGAAATACACTTTGAGTAATACTGCACTGAATCATGCGCTCCTAGGTTTAACCAGTTCTAAAGACACGGGTATGCTTGTTGGCGTCTTACAGAAGGTCTAAGCTGTCTGTCATGGGGCACTGTGCCAGGCAGGTCTGAGCCAAGCTCAGTGTCCTTGGTAAATCTCATGCTTATTACCACTCCCACTTTCCTGGAAAGAATAATCTAAAAAGTGGCCCATATCAAAAGTGCATCATACTTAAAAGAGATTCTGCAATACCACATGATAATTCAGAGAACATGTGCAACATTTAGAGGCTCTTTAAACTCTTCCTATGTACCATCAATCACTTTGCCAGCCAACACCAAAGCCAGAGTCATTCTTGGCCTCATTTCCTATCAGGTTCAGATGTATCTTCTTCCAAAATGTATGCTATTTCCACAGCCTCCTGGCATGTGTGTTGGAGGAAGTAGTGCAAATATGTCATGCTGAATACAGTATTGGATAATACCCATAATTCAGAGTGAGGGGTGGAACCATTGTCCTAGCTCCCTCAAGATAATACCTGTCTTCTAAATATCTTTCCAGGTGTTACCTTGCCTTGTTAATCTTTCCCATTCCGCTTCCAGATTCTGTTCCTGGGACCACACACTATCATTGCCTGCCTGCAATACTGCAAAGTTTTCTTGAGTCACTCTTTTTACATGACTTACACGTGCTGCCTATTTTCCCTTCCTACCAAGTATCATCCATCTCAGCCTTTGCTTCCATTTTTTCTCTCTCTATCATTTGTTCTTTTTATCCTTCCTTATTTTACTTGACTTGGTCTATCCTTGTCATTTTTGTCCCTATCTCACTACCTTTCTTAGGTTTCTCTCTCAGACAAGTCTATCCATTTCAAAAAAAAAATTTTTTTTTTTACTGTTTTTCACAGATCATTTTAAGTACTTCCTCATTTATCTTATTAGGTTTTGATCAGGAATTTACCTGTCTGGGTAGTGTTTAAGATTTACAGGTATAATAAATCACATCAGATGTTTGCACAAAGGATATACAAATGACAGCAGACTGCCTACATGAGGAATTAGATAAGTCTCCAACTTTGAAGAGTCACAGGAGGTAGAAGGAAAAGCTTAGGGGCTGTGAGCCTTTTTACAAAGGTTGTATTAACCCAGGACTTTGGATCCTCTCGCTGAATGTGGTGGTGTGAGTTTTCAGACAGGTGCTACTGACCCAGGGTCTCAGAGCATTTAAAACGAACATTGTTCTCATTTGTTTACACATCTTCTATTGTAGCCAGTTTATTCCACTGTTGCCCAGGCCATCTGAACATTGAGCTTTCAGATCTCTTTTTTTGTTTGTTTTGTTTTTTTTCCCTGTAGAAGAAAACTTGCACTTACAAGACTGGTAGGTCCTGCATTAGAATTTGTAAGTTAGTTGGAAGAGCCTATGATGTCATATTCACTTATGTAGTCTTTTGGAAGGAATAACTCTCTTTTTGTGCCTCTCATTAGCCATAAATGAGACTGTTAAATTGGCCTATTTGTTGTTGGATTTAATAGAAAGTGAGTAGTATAGGGCTCTGAAAAATTACACATGTAGGGCTCAGCGGCTTAAGTGCTCAATTTACAGCCCTGGGGACTGAGGATCGAATTCTGGCCCCAGCCTGTGTGGACCCATATGCTTAACTGGGGTGAGCTTCCCATGCGGGAGGCCCCCAGCCAAGCTCCCACCCTGCGTGGCCCTCCAACCCATGTGGAACGAAACCATGTCAAAAACTGATGATATACAACCATGGAGACTGCCCTGGGCCTTCCTCCTTCTCTCTGTGTCTCTCTCTCTGTCAAAAACAATAAAATACATCTTTAAAATAGTACTATTGGCCCTTCTTGAAAAAAATATATATACATGCAGAACCATTGGAGATTTTTGAGTAGAGAAGAAAAATGTTAAGATTTATCAGGCAGTGCTCAGTGGAATGGGTAGAATCCAGAGAGGAGTGGGTAATCCTGCGAGAATGCTCTCAGAGCAGGCTGGGTGAGAGAGAGGTCATGAGGGTAGCTGCACAGTGTGGTCAGGTGAGAATATACATGCTTGATTAATATAAAAATTAAGACAAATTCAAAAACATGTGTGCCTCATTGAAAAAATTAACAAAACATTAAGTCACCGAGCATAGCTGCCCAAAGAGGATGTATGATTCATAGTTATACATTCTTGGTGATAAAGTAATAAAAATGCATTTCTCACATTGGAACTTTATCATTAATATTATAACTTTATATTTCTCCAGGACTATAACACCTCAGAGGAAAAGCCAGGGAAGGAGAGCAGTAGTAGCCATATATATTTTACCCACTTTCCTTCCACCACCATGGAGTCTACCCATCTAAGACTATAAGGGAAAGAATAAACTAACAAAAACACATAAACCTTAGGATTCTATTACTTTGGTAATCACAGCTGCCCAACATTCTTCCTTGCTTTTTTCCCAGTAGAAAACACTTGATTAGCTTATGATTTCTGTCCCTACTCTTTGAAGCTCAGTGATGTCATCTCTCCTAGGGTCAGCGGTATTTGTTGATAGATCAGTAGCTCCATCAAAGCAAAACCTGCATCTCCCTCACCCTTGTATTCTCAGCATCTAACTGCCTGAATCATATGCTCAATGAATGTTTGTAAAAGGAACTGTTAACAAAGCTTTCAGCTGTTTTAGTTAACTAACATCTACATGATTTAACTAGCAACTCTAAAAGTTGTATGTATTCTCACGTACCAGAAAACTTCAAAAACTTTCTTTATTCCCTTGAAAATGAAATAGAAATGAAAAGCCAGAATGTTTTCAAAGGCCTATTTACAAATGCCCCAAAAAGCAAGAAGCTTTTTCAAATATATTATGACTGAAACTTAAAAGAAATTAGAGATGTTTAAGACTTCTATTAGTATCTCACATAGTGAGAAAAAAATTGAAATGCGTTTTGATTGGTTAAGAGAGATGTTAATCTTTATGGGCACATGCACTTGAAAAGATAATCCATTTCTGTGGTAAGTTTTTGTCAAAAGCAAAATGTTAAACCACTTATAATTAAATAATATTTAACTGATTTAATAATTTTTAATTTTAGTAATATTTTAAAATTTTCTATCCTGATTGAACAGATAAACACTTTTAATTCATATTTGAATTATATATATATATATATATTTATAATTAAATTAATCTTGATAAATATCTAAACTTGTTATAAGAAATGTTCTACAGTAATCTCTTCTCACTGTGGTGGTAATATTTCTGAATAGCCCTGGTGTTTGCAAGAGAGAAACATGAAATATTAATGGAAGAACAGAGTTAAAAGGACCAAGATTTGGGCAAACATAAACACTACTCACTAAAATAAAACAATAACTAGAGCATCTTAAATAAGGATGTTGCCAGTGCAATTTTAGACATATTATCAAATTGGTTTCCAACCATCCCCTAAGAACTAATGAACACATTGGGATCCAAAAGGCTGCTTATAAATGCAATTGACCACAAATTAAGAAGAGTCAAAACTTGCAAGCTCTGGATACACATTCACCCCCTCCCCCCCAGATATCACGTGGCCCCTCAAAGCTTTAAGCCAGGTGTACCCCTTTCTTATTTGCTACAAATGTTTCCTTGGGCATGCATCAAATCTCTTGAGGCAACTAATTCCTTGATGATCTTTCTAGATTTTCCAGGCACTCATTTGCTTTTGGGATTTTTGTCAGATTCAAGGAACCTTGAACCTGTAGCACCATCCAAGGATTGTAACAAAAGTTTTATTATCATTGCTTTATCCTCATGTGACTTTTAAATTCTCAAGTGCTTTGCTTTTTTCACGAATTAACATTATGTTAAGAGGCATTTCCGTGTTGATGACTCATCGTCTTGGTACGCAGCTGTTGATCTATTTTGTCAATTTTTTTCTTTCCAATAACTCAAGGGCAGCATTATTGAAATGTTAGAATTGTCTTCTTTTATTTATAAGCATTAATACTAGAATCAACTGAGTGATCTCACATTGCTATACACATATCACTACTTTCAATTTTTCTAAAATGATTTATTTATTGTTACATGTATTGGGGTGACATTGGTCAGTAAACGTTGCATAGGTTCCAGGTATACAGTTCTACAGTATACGTTCTTGCATTGTGTGCTCACCACCCAGAGTCAGTTTTCTTTCTATCACCATACATTTGTTTTCTTCATTATTCTTCTTGTTATCACTGTCAACACTCTGGGAATGATAGGGTAATAATCTATACAAAACATATCAAAGCTAAGTTTAACATGGCAACCAGGCAGCAGAATGTTTAGATAGGCCAATGGAAAGAGTTAATTGCCTTCTGTGGCATTCAGCAGCTATCTCATAGTGGGGTGTGGAGTTGTTCAGCTCTAACTCTGGAACAGCTTTGTTTACATTTGTGTTTGCTTGAGAGCTGAAAGTTCCTGCGTAATTCTTAAGCCTTTATACTTGTACTGCTAGTTTCCAGTTAATGGATTTAACAAGCTAACAATTTCAATGAGGAACTAATGAAATATTTTTTCTTTATTGCAGATACTATGCACTTGAAATGATTCTCTCACTCTCTTGCATGTCCTCCAACTAAGTATTTGATTCCTATTCAAACTTATGACTTATAGGACACCAGCTCTTTTTCTTCAGGTCTCTCTCCATCCCCTCTTTATAATTTTATCTCCACCATCTTTGCAGACAAGGGAGTGTATTTTAAAGCTTGAATTTACTCTCCCTGATGTTTCTTTATATTTCCTAGGCTATTGTCATAGTAACTTACCAACACCTTTACCAACTTTTTCTATTCTCACTTTTATTTCTTACAAATTGCCTAAAGGTATATTTTTACGTACTCAAATTTTGAGCAAGAGGAACTCATGATTAAAGAGAACTTAATCTTTGGATTTAACATATTGTACAATGTTTTTAGCCTCTATGAAATTCTAAGTTTAGAAAATTAAAATGACTTTATTTCTCTGATTATTCCTGAATTTTATTTTTGATGAGAAATATGTTACACATATAGTCTAAATGTATAGAAAAGGAGTAAGAAAACCATATGGGTATTGTTTGCTTATACTTTTTAAAGTAAATTTCTAAGGGACAGATTTTTATTTATTGCCGCAGTGTTTGCATGCTCTAGATATTTATAGCAATTGCAGAATATTGGCTAAAAAGCCCCAAAGAATTCAGAGCGTGGGCTGTTTCAGAGGCATTCTTTTTTCCACAACAATATTCATGCATTTGACCTTAGTCTAACAAAGAGATTTATCATTGTCTCTTCCCAGTCATTCATTAGTATGCTTGAACTTGGCTGTGCTAATTCTTATAAACTGAGGTATTTTAGATTACTTGAGGCTTATAAACCAAGTAAACAATTCTAAGGGAGTTGATGATAACTGAAGGGCTAATGTATGGCAGAATGCTGTTGCCACTAACACAGAACAAACCAACCCACAAATCATAGTTAATACGGCTCAGAGCTTTCTTCCCTGACTTTTTAGGACTGCATTGTTATATGTGTCTTGGATGCTGAACATATATATGCTTGTGTGTGTGTGTGTGTGTGTATATGGAAAAGATGGTGACATAGTTTTTAGTACTTTATTTTGTTAACACATAAAGTAGGGATTTATGACTTATATTGAGAGTCTGATGGAATTCATCACCCAAACTTGTGAGGACAGTAATGTAAATTTATAAATAGTTCTATATACAAGTATAATAGTTCTTGTTTTTCATTTATAGTCCCAGGAGAGTATAGTGGAGAATGTGTGGGAAAGAAGCAAGAGGTCCTTGATTCAAACCCTGATTTTATAACTGTTTTGTGATCTTGTACAAGCTTTTTAGACTCTCATGACTTTAATTTCCCCACATGTGAAATAGAAATCATATTACTTGGCATTGTTGTTGAGAGGATTAAATATGATAGAATAAGTGAAAATTCTTTTTAATTAAATAGCCCATACAGAAATTAAAAATATTGTTTCTTTACCTTCTGGGTCTTGATAAAACCCCTTCTTTCTGTTGTCTGTCTTTATCTCACACCCAACTTAAGTCCAGACCACTTAAAGCAAAGCTTGACATTTTCATATTACAGGCCAGCACAGAAACAGAGGTACCAAAAGGCAGAATCTTAGTTACCTCACTGTGATGTGCTGATCTCAACTTCTATCCCTCTTCAGTTTTCATGCCTTAGTAAGAAATAAGTTTATTTCACTGTGTCAGAGCAAGTAGAACCACATAAATGTTCATCTGCATGGGTTCAAATCCCTGCTATGCTTCTCACTAGCTGTATAGCCTTTGGAAATTGCTAAAGTTCTCTGAGCCTCAGTTTCCTCATACAGAAGGTAAGAATACTATCATCTTCCTCACAGAGTTGCTTTTCTGTATTTGTGAAAGTGATCCCTACAAAGGACCAAAGTAAGTGTTCAGTAATTGGTATATATGGTTATTTATGGTATATGCTATATGGAAATTCTGGATCCTTCTTTCTTGAAAGTTTGTAATCAGAGGAGATATTACCAAATATTTTATAATTAATTCAACTTTCAAAAAAGGAAGTTTTGAGATTCTCTTAACAGATTGTAACCTGTAATGATCATTGACTTTCTCCTTATTTGTAATGAAACAAATGATAAGCATCTTCATTTTCTTTTCCCCTAGATACACACATGCGTGCGCTCATGCGTGCATGCGTGCGTGCACACACACACACACACGCACACACACACTTTATTTTTTCTGTTTGGCCTTTAGCACAGATGGATATTGTTTCACAATGATAGAAGAGGATGATTCTGGAATGCCGGTGGTCACTTCTGGATGCCTAGGACTGGAAGGCTCAGATTTTCAGTGTCGGGTAAGGAATATAACTTGATTCCACTTTGTAACTTTTCTTTGGCTAGAGTTCAAAGGTCAAGTTTAAAGCAAGATAAAACAATATTTTTATTTAACTCACCTGTTTGTAGTAATTTGGAAAATAATTTGAACATTCTCCTTAAGCGAATTCTACCTTCATTTTCACATTAAATATTATTCTTAGTTTTGCTGTTAAAGTCTGGCTTAGTGACCCATTAGATCTTCTTGTTCAACTTCCAGTTCAGTTAATTGCATTAAATCAAGCCTTCTTCCTCAGTTTATACCGTGTACACTGGTTGTTACAAATGCAGTACTGATGTTGTTGAAATACAGACATTGCAGTAGGATAATATGTGGTAATCTGAAATAAATTATGTAATAGAAAACAATATTTTCAATATGTTTGAGTAAGAATTTTAAGTGAGTTCTCTTAATAGTGTTAATTTCTTAAGTTTTACAATATGTAACTATGAAATTTAGGGGAACCCACTAACAGCTCTTTTGGTTCAATTTTAGGATACCCCCATTCCACATCAAAGAAGATCGATTGAATGCTGCACAGAACGGAATGAATGTAATAAAGATCTACACCCTACACTGCCTCCACTGAAAAACAGAGGTAAGGAGAGGAAGGCTCCTAGGATGGAAAGGCTTTAGGCATAAAAAAATACAAAATTGAATTAGTCTCTCTTTCATAAGTGAATCTACCTGTACCATTTTCAGTTGCTGGGGTAGAGGACAAGGCAAGGTGAGATCACGTAATGAAACTGTCGCAAGTACTTCTTGGGAAAATACTCTTACATGGCTTCACTCCAGTGAATCTTATTTCTTTAATGTCTCCCCATTTCTCCTCAGAAAGCTACAGTTTCTAGACTTGTATGTTTCATGAGGAAGACTGTTTTATGCTTACCTCTAAATAATTTACTATTCAGAAGTTGTACTTAATTCAAAAACTGCTATTTGTCTACATTCATACTGCTGTTTGTCTACACTGATTTAAAAAATAAGGACCTTACAAAGGACTTAAGTAGATTACTAGCTGGACGGCATTCTTTTTTATATATGCTAGAGTACTTTTTCATCAAATTAATATATATTAATAAAGTGGAGAAAATCTCTACAAAATGTAATTTCAAGACTTATACATTTTTTTCTTATTTATTTATTTATTTTTTAATTTATTTAATATTATTATATTTTATTGTTAAATTTAATGGGGTGACATTGGTTGGTAACAATTAGGTAGTTCCCAGATGTACAAGTCCACATCACATCACCCATGCATCGCATTATGTGCCCACCTCCCAGAATCAGGTCCCCCTCCACCACCATATATCTGGTGCCCACTCCCACCTCCCTCCACAACTCTCCCTCCCCCCTTC
>PVKE010039342.1:0-15050 GCA_004027555.1 Craseonycteris thonglongyai
TATAGTATAATTTTTAATGCTTATATAATATTTCAAGTCTGTGGAATTTTTATCCAGTTCCTCATAGTTTATACTTTTGTATTAATAAAGCTCTAGTGGTATTCTTGTACGCTAATCTCTTTGAACATACCTTGAGTGTTTCTTTAGAATCAATTATCAGAATTATTTTTTTAAGGTTTTTTTTAGAAAACATTGCCAAAATAAGCAATCAACACCCCTCTCTCCACTTCTCCTCAATTTAAAAATTGGTCAAGGTATCTAATTTTTTTAATATGCATTTTTTAAATTACTGTCTTGATTAAACTTTTTTTTTCCTACTGGTTTATTATCTAGTCATATTTCCTTCTCACATGTCTTGAATATTAAAAGAAAATATTTAACTTTTAACCAGAAAAAAATGTAAAGTCATGCTATATTTGCTGTTTTCTATACTTCAACTGCATTAAGACTTGTGTCTCTTATGTTCTGTTAACCATCTGCTTATTCTTGCTTTAGTACCATTCACTATTTTAATTATTAAATTTTGGATTGCATTTGTGTATATGACAGTGCTGGTCTCCTCTTCTTTTTCCATGCTTATCTGTATGTACTTTCATAAGAGCTTTTGAATTATTGACAAGTTTCTTACCATTCTACCAAGACTATTAGATTAAAATCTCATTATATTAATGAATTAATATAGGGAAGAATTGGCATTTTTGCAACAATTAGTCCTCTTGTATGAGAAGATGTTGCTAGTCATCTCTTACTGTATTTCTACTAGGAAGCTTATGATTATCTCCTGTGTAGGTACTGGGTTTGGGAGGATATTTTTTCTTTTTTTTTTCTTTGCTAAGATTATTCCTAGATATTTGTCTCTTTGTTCCTATTATGAATGGAATTTTAAAAATTAGTTTTCTCAATGGTGGTTGCTGGTAATAAAGGTATTAATTTTTATATGTTAATTTGTAACTGGTCAGCTCATTGAATTTTATTTTTTAATAGTTTTTCTGTTGATTCTTTGGGGTATTCTAGGTAGAAAGTAAAAATTTGAAAATACTGATATTATGGCTATTCAATAATTATATAAATTTTATTTTCTTGGCTTAATTTGGCTTTAATTTCTGCTGTGGCTAGAAATTCTCAAATATATTAAATAATAATGGTGATATGAGCATCCTTGTCTTATTCAAGATTTAGTGGGAATTCCTTTAGTATCTTAGATAATACTGGTCTGGGGTAGATATTCTTAGAGACCGAATTTATGATGTAAAACAAATATTCCTTCCTTTAAATATTAACTAAGGGATATAGTTTGAGCATAGCTCATTAACTTTTAGGAAATCAAAACAGAGTATCCAGCATGTGTTGCCTGATGAAAACGCTCACAAGGTCATTCACACATATCTCTTCTTTTCAACCTTGAATGCAGCGCTATGTGGATTCAAGGTTCAGAAAAGCCAGATGACCTAAATGACCTAAGTTTTGCAACTGATTAGGTTGAAGCAACATGGGAAATATCAAATTCTTAAGTGGATTTTCTTAACCAAAGCTTTTGAGATGATCTAAGGATATGTGTTCTGAGAGAGCTCGATTCACGGCCCAGTCATCTCTTTTGAAGCTGAATCTCTTATGCATGATTGAAGTTTTTACATAAGTATTTTTGAATCAGTTGAAAATGAAATTTGATTCTTCTTTAGAAGAGCATAGTTAGAGATGAGGGTTAGGCAAGGCAAGAAGGAAAGGACACAGTTATTCCAGCAAAGAAAAGTTAAGAGAGTGAATTGGGAATTTCACTAAACTTGAAAAGCAAGTACTGTTCTCTGTCCTAAATAGAAATGTAAACTTTAACTGTGAAAATGTATACTATCCAGTCTTCACATTCCACCTCTGTGCTACAGAAGAGAATGCTCTCACCCCAAATATTAAGTAGATATAAAGAATACTTCATGTAGCACTTAGTCTAATTGTAACCCTTATATGAGAGTTATCATTGCCTATGGTAGTTTTGACATAAAAAATATTGGACTTTTGTTTGTTTTATTATATGGATGCCCTTAGCATTTGTTAGAATTAAGTACTGAGGTATGATCTACAATTTGCTCTAGCCAGGTCCTGAATGGCTTATTATTTTATATTTAAAGATCAAAGTACACGTAATTAGTACCGATTCTCGGTGAGCGTTGTTCTCTTTATGATAACATTATAAAAGGCATTAACCAAGTATTTATATTAATTTGAAATGTTAAAAATTATTTTCAGTTTTTAAATCATGAATTTCATTTTAAAGGGCCCCAGTGAATACATTTTTTGAGTCTTATTCCAAGGCAAGTACCAATTTAAAACATACCTTAGTTCTTTAACCTTCAAAATTATAGGAAACTGCGGCTCTAACAAAGAACTAATGGTCAAATCCCCATCTTCCCAGCATCTATTACATGGACAGTTTTAAAAATTCTTAGGTAAGAAAAATGTGAATTTATCCCTAGGAGAGTAACAATTTCTCATAATGAGTAAAAACACACACATACACAGTATGTGGCCATTTTCGATTTGTCCCTTCTGTGCTTTTTTGCACTTTAAATGGGAACTTTTAAAATTAAGAGCTTCCAAGGGCATTCATAGAGATTGTTTTTGTTTGGTGGAAACCTTCCAAGTCTTGGCATTTATTTCCTATGATGCTGCCAAACTTTTCCTAGGCAGATACCGTAACTCAAAACGTTTTTTAAATCTGGCTGGTAGTGTTCTCTGGGCTTTAGAGTATCTGTATTTCCTTAATCATTCCAGCCCCCTGTTAGCAATCTATTAAACAAATGAACTTTAGCTTAGTATTTTATGCATGACCTTCCTGCTATAATACAAAGAAGTGACAGTAACAAGACTAGCTTTACCACTTACATAGCCTATATATGATGTTAATCGCTATTCTTGGGCATTATATTACAAAAAAACTTTATACTAAAGTCTGCAAGTGGTTGACTTTTCTTTTTATGTCTTCATATATATAATGTAGCTTAAGTAATTTTTGGTTTGAGACTCCAATAAAAGATACTACCAGTTTTATGTAAATTCTCAACTTCTCATGAATTCTGAAAAAGAATGAGACAGAACAGGAATGCAGAGTCTTGTGAATTTATGTACTGAATTCTTATCAGAATTTGCTTAACCCCTTGACATATGAATTAAATGAAATTCTACATGAGCAAAAAGCACTATTTTTTCAGCTTCACATTTGTGAATACAATATTCAGTATTGGATTCACGTAACTTGTAAACTTTGATTCCAAATCTGGCACGTTCAGTGATTATAAATTGCTTGTACCCCCATTGTCCTTTGAATTTCATCAGTGACTTGTCTAGGAAGACATCTTCATCCAGAGTGTATAATTGTTCAAACATGGAGAGGGGAATTCATTGTAAAATTAAACAAACAAACAAACAACAACTTATTCAAATAGTTGACTATACCTCATACTCTGTATTGTATCTTCTTTACACAAAGTGAAGAAAATGTGATATAGCCAGAAACATTTGTTTGTGAGGCATACACAGTTTTTGAAAATATCAGTCTCTCTAATACTGCTCTTTTTTGACCATAAAATATCAATTTTAGATTTTTGTACTTGTGACATTATGATACATAACAAAAGGCATGCTTTCATTTCATCACTTATCACTGGAAACCATTCCTTGTCCTTTTTCAAATTCTGGTCCTTTGTCTTTTGACTTGCATATTCATTTGTTTCTACGGTTATCATTTCAAAAAATCATCACTTAACATTTGTTTCAAAACACAAAGAGATGCAGGATTTGCTTCTAGTCTTTTCCAAATTAAAGCATTTACTCATATATTAGCAATTTGGGTACATGGTTTTGTATTTGTAATCATTTCTTTTTCTTCCCAATTCCATTCTTCATCTCCTGAATCACAATCATCACTGACTGATATAGATATAGGTCTTGCACATTTATGAACATTATGTTGGATAGGGTTACCTTCACTTGAATTTGAATCTTGTGTTGAATAGTCAGCATATGAATTTGTTGAATATCAGTCACACTGTTTTCACCCTGAACACCTCATATGTAGCTTTCAGTGTCACTTTTGTACAAATTCAAAACAGACATCTTAAAGGGGTTATTCCTACAGTTCACAATTTAACACTGAATATATATAATTATTTCTTGATAATATTTTCATTGTAACTGCACTCAAAGCAAATTAAATCTGTGCATATCTCAGAGTCAGTGTTTGCAAAGGTTTAAGAAACACATGACATATCCGAGATGTCTTTATATGTCAAGGGGTTAAATATTATCCCAAACTCAGCAATGAACCCCATTTCCAAAAGAAGATGAGTGTTGCTTTTCTTGCTTTCTGGGTGATGAGCACATAAACACACAGATGATATATTGTAGAACTGTACACCTGAACCTATGTAATTTTTACCAACCAATGTCACCCTGATAAATTCAACCATTAAAAAAATAAAACATAAAAAACCATTCCCAGGCCACAGCACTTAAAACTGTGTACAAGCCTGTTTTGGGTCTGTGGAGGTAACTTAGAGAAAGCACAACAATAAGAGAAGGGAAGCCGGGATGGCTCCGTGGGTTGAGCGCTCGCTTTGCAGCCCTGGGAACCGAGGATCGAATCCTGTCCCTGGCCTGGGTGGACCCATGTGCTGAACTGGGGTGAGCTTCCCATGCAGGAGGCCCCCTGTTCGGTTCTCACCCTGTGCAGCTTCGCCCACCTGTGTGGAATGAAACCATGTTGAAAACTGACGATGTAGACTGCTCTGGGCCCTCCCCCTTCTCTCTGTCTCTCTCTCTCTATCTATCAAAAATAATAAAATAAATCTTAAAAAAAAGAGGCAGACAGCGAGCAAGAGAGAATGAGTGGGTCCTGCTTTTTGTAGGTAGTTGCACCGGCCGTGCAGACCATAGACAGCCTTAACGTTTCCCGTCTCTGCTCCGGCAGGCCGCCCTGACCATTCAGGATAGCCACATTGAGATCCACAAGCTGGTCCTCCAGCAGCAAGACAGCTTGTCCCCTGGCCCCTCTTTCCGAGGCAGCCCCTTCCAGGACCAGGAGAAGTGCCGCAACCTGGAGAAGCGGCGTGAGGAGCTGGTCAACGTCCAAAAGCTCCAGCACCAGTTCCAGCAGGACCAGCGGCGCTGGCAGCGCAGGTGTGACCGGCAGCAGAAGGAGCAGGAGGCCAAGGAGAGCTGGCTGCAGGAGCGCGAGCGGGAGTGCCAGCTGCAGGAGGACCTGCTGCTGAGGACCCGGGGGGAGCTGGACCAGCAGCTCCAGGAGTACCGGCAGAACCTGGAGCGGCTGAGGGAGGGCCAGCGCCTGGTGGAGCGGGAGCGGGCGAGGATGCGGGCCCAGCAGAGCCTGCTATGCCGCTGGAGACACAGCCGGCAGAATAGCCTTCCTGCAGCCTTTTCCCCAGGAAGCGCCGAGGTACGGATCTTCTGGGAGACCGGCTCAGTGAGTGGCATGTCTGTGGCAGAAGCACTCGCAGGAGTGACTCCGTGTGTAGATAGCAGAGGCTGGGAACTTTTAGAAATACTGCAGATGCATCTTGATTTGAAATACGGAAATGTGCAAGGCCTAGCTTCTATTGCATCGTGCATGGGCTCTTTTGGGGTCTGAGATGCTCTTACCCAAGGGAAGGAACACAGAATCAAGTTGTCACAGTAAGATGCGGTTTACCCTGGACGGACACCACCATGAGCCTGCTGTCTTTATATGACCTAGTCGTCAGAGTTCTGTACGGGTACCTTTTAGAAGATCAGTTAGCTGCTAATGTGCATTGTAGGTACTGAATTTAGCAAGTATCATTCTAAGCTTATAAGTATTCTTTTTTTTTTTTTTTTGTAAATTCGACATAGTAAATGCAAAATCTCTTGCACAAATAGTTGACATGAGTATACCAATTAATGGCCGGGCAGAATGAAACCTTTCAGAAGATTCTTTGTTCCATCTGCGCCCTCTCATCATGCTTGACAATTTCATTTGTCCCAGGAGTTTACTTTTTTCTGTGCACATATCTGCTTTTTATTGATAGTACATAAAGTTGTAAAAATTGATAAGCTTATAAGAAAGATCTGTGTTGACCTGACTTTCAAGTTAGCTAAATTACATTTACTACAAATACAGGAATATGTTTTCAACTTTTTGATTTAGCAAAAACTAAATAAAATGCTGCTCTCTCTTAAAGTGGAAACACTTGAAACACTTCAATGGCAGAGCCCTATAGCTTATTTTTTGCTTTTGCTTTTTTTTTTTTTTTTATATCTTTTTCACATTTATAGAGAGTAATTATCTTTTTATCTTCAGTGCATATTTATTTCTATTTTACTTTTGACAGATAGAGAGAGAGACAGAGACAGAGACAGTTAGAGAACCGAACTGTGGAAACTCCCCAGTTCAGCATGTGGGTCTTGCCTGGGCCGGAGCCGGGATTCGATCCTTGGTCCTCGTGGCCTCAAAGCAAGCGCTCAACCTGCTGAGCCGTCCCGGCTTTTCCCCTGCTTTTGCTTTTTAAAAGTACTTTGTGTATGGTGAATTGAAGTTTTGGGTACTAGTTCATTAAAATGGAATGAGAGAAAGAAGTGAAGGGTAATATTCTTCTTGACCTCACTCTTATTAAAATCTTGATTGCTAAATTCTATTAAGAATAAATACCTTATGAAACTTATGCAAATGCCTGGAGAAATGATTGTATTTTTTTTTTTTGTATTTTCTTACACAGGTAATGCAACTTAATCGATCTGAGAGTTTATGTTATGAAAATTCATTCTTCATCAATGAAGCTTTAGTACAGATGTCATTTAACACTTTCAAGAAACCGACCCCATCAGGTATCCATCAGGATGCTACTTGCCCCCCCAGTATATCTAATTCTGACTTGGTAAGGACTAGTGAAAATCAAGAAGACCTCAAGACGGATGCTTCTCAGCCACTGGAAGTCAACCATGAACTGTGGACCGCCGCTGAGTCCTGCCATAAGACACCCCCTCTCCACCAAAGCAGCGAGGATTCTTGTAAAACTGGTAATTAACACTTTAAGCATCATCTGTGTAGTTTCAACAAGAAGCGCTGTCTCTGAATGGTTGGCCTTTCTATAGAGCACATTAAAGTGAGCCCTAGGATGGGAATAAATTGGTGCTGATGAGCTGGAGTTTGTGGCATAAACTCTTCTTTGGGGGAAGTCTGGGGGCTGCTGTCGCTGGTGAGTAGCTAGACCATGGTTGGAGGGCTTACAGGATGCCAGCAAGACGTCAGACCAGACAGGTGTTTCAGGTATGTGGGTTAATTGGTAACTTTCCCTTGAAAGTGAAGCAGCATGATACTTATTCCTCACAGCAGACCCTTCCACTTCCAGATACACACATTTGTTGACCCTCAGAAATAAACAATATGAACAGGGTTGGTGGTAGAACTTTATTGTGTATCGGGGCAATTTCCTGTAACATTAGTAAAGCAGGTACCTCTATTAAACACCCAAAGTGAAACTGTTAACGTAATTTGTTATTGTAAAAAAAGGTGTTGTGTCTCCATAAGTACCACGTAATAACACAGTTTGCTAATCCCATTAAAGCATTTGCCAAATATAAATGAAAGGCAGCTCGAGTTACCAACTCTACATGAATCCAAATGATTTAAATCTATGTCCATTATAAATTGTTTTCTGTGGGATATGAGGTAGGCAAGGAGAAGAACTTGAAACCCCTCTACCAAAAAACAGATGGCATGCAATAGAATAAACAAATGGCTGGCCACATGGATGTGAAATAAATCACCAACAGCAAAATGTCTCAGAAACATAAAACAAGCAGCAGTATAGATCTTCAGAACTGTGCAGATTTATTTTCATGCTTGATATATATTCTTAGTTTGTCAGTAGGATAATTTTTCAGCAATGGAAAGTTTTGGAAGTATTCAACTTCTCTGAATTAGAGAGTAATAATTCTGATACTTCCTGAAAGATGATTTGTTACTAATCTAAAAGATGTTGATTTTTAGTAGTGGATAATTCTTTACAGTCACTGCTATAATAATTTTTTTGTTAGCACATATGAGAGAATGAAATAGTTCTTTAAGTATCATTTCTAATATTTTTTAAATAATTTTTTTTTATTTTTCAATTATAGTTGATAATATTATACTAGTTTCAGGTATACAGCATAGTGATTAGATATTTCTATAACTTATAAAGTGATCATTCCATAAATCTAGTACCCATCTGTCATCATACTTAGTTATTATAATATCATTGACTATATTTCCTATGCAATACTGTACATCCCCATGATTAATTTGTAACTACCAATTTGTACTTCTTAATCCCTTCCCAATTTTCACCCTCCTCTTAACCCCCTCCCATCTGGTAACCATCAAAATGTTCTCTGTATCTATGAGTTTGTGTTTTGTTTGTTCATTTATTTTGTTTTTTAGATTCCATATAAAAGTGAAATCATATGGTATTGGTCTTTCTGTCTGACTTATTTTAACATAATACCCTCTAGCTCCATCTGTATTGTTGCAGATGCAAGATTTCATTCCTTTTGTAGCTGAGTAATATTCCACTGTATATACAGAGGGTGCCAAAAATATATACACATTTTAAGAAAGGAAAAACTGTATTAAAATATATACCAGTAACAAAAGATGACTACAAGTCACATTTGACTTCTGCAGTTATAAGAGGTGCTCAAAGTGGTTACTATCAATGTCCAGACACTTCTGATTATGGTAAACTGCTTGAGCAATGCTGACAAAAGTGTTCACTTGTGTCAATGCTCATGCCATTTCAATTTACCATATGTTTCAAACTTATCACAAATGTGTGTGATTGTTGGGTGTGTTGGAGGTTCTGGTACATACTCACGGCTCCATTGTCTTTGTACTTCCACAATGTTCTCAGGTTTCAAATACCACTTCAAAATGGTCTTGCACTCCTTGAATGACAACCGTGCTTCTGCCATTTCCTTTGACTGCCCTGCCTGTTGCATGGTGATACTAACATTCTTTTGATTAATGCCAACTTTTGAGCGAATGTCATATTATACATTGGTACTGTAATTCAATTCAACTTCGAAATGTAATACATAGATAATATCTCTTAAAATGTGTATATGTTTTTTGGCATCCCCGGTATATATCTCTTCTTTATTCATGCATCTATTGATGGACACTTAGATTGCTTCCAAACCTTGTCTGTTGTAAATAATAATGCTGCAATGAGCATATGGATGCATATGTCTTTCCAAATTAGTGTTTTGGGTTTCTTTGTATAAATATCCAGAAGTGAAATTGCTTGATCCTTCTTTGTCTCTTGTTATAGCTTTTTATTTTATTTATTTATTTATTTTAAGTATTTTGTCTGATATAAGTATTGCTTTTTATTTTTATTATTTTCATGGACTATCTTTTTTCATCTCTTTAGTTTCAGTCTCTGTCTTTCAATCTGAAATGAGTTTCCTTTGGCACCATTTGTAGGGTCCAACCTATGTCTTTTGATGGAAGCATTTAATCCATTTACATTCAAAGTAATTATTAATGGAAATACAGGGTCAGGCAGAAGTAATGCCCCCTTTTCACGTGCTAGTAACATTCCAGCAGAGTATTACTTCTGTTGGACCCTGTATAGTTACCATCATTTTAGTATTTATATATTTTTAAATCTTCCCCCCGCCTCCTTCTTCTTTTTTAATATATTTTTTTTATTTTTATTTATTTATTTATTTTGACAGAGAGAGAGAGAGAGAGAGAGAGAGAGAGAGAGAGAGAGAGAGAGAGAGAGATACAGAGACAGAGAGAGAACTGAACTGGGGGAGCTCCCAGCTCAGCATATGGTTCCGCACGGGCCGGGGCCGGGATTCGATCCTTGGTCCCCGGCGCTACAAAGTGAGCGCCCAACCCACTGAGCCATCCCGGCTTCCCCTCCTTCTTCTTAAAGGAGTCCCTTTAACACATTTTGTAATACTGTTTTGGTGGTGGTGAACTCTTTTAGCTTTTTGTTGTCTGGGAAGTTTTTTATCTGTTCTTTGATTCTAAATGATAGCTTTGCTGGGTGGAATAATCTTGATTGTATAAGGATCCTTGCTTTTTATGCTGACAGTCACATGACAGCTCTCTTGTAGGTAACTAACTGCTTTTTGCTTTTAAGACTCTCTCTTTGTCTTCAACCTTTGGCATTTTAATTATGATTTGTCTTGGTGTGGGTCTCTTCAAGTTCATCTTGTTTGGGACTCCCTGTACTTCCTAGGCTTGGATGTCTATTTTCTTCACCAGGTTAGGGAAGTTTTTCATTATTATTTCTTCAAATATGTTTTTAGTTCCTCTCTTTCCTTCTTCTGGTACCTCTGTGATGTGAATGTTGGTATGCTCGATGTTTTCCCAGAGAGGCCCCCTAAACTGTCCTTGTTTTTTGGGGGTGATTTTTGGGATTCATTTTTTTTTTTTTTTTTCTGTTCTGATGAGGGCATTTCTGTTACATTATTTCCCAAATCGCTGATCAGTTCTCTGCTTCATCTAATCTACTGTTGATTCCCTCTAATGTATTCTTTCTTTATTTCAGTTATTATAGTCTTCATTTCTGACTGATTCTTTTTTTGTTTTCTGTCTTCATTTTTATGTTTCCTGTGTCTTTGTTGAAGGTCTCAGTGACATTATTGAGCATCCTTATAACAAGTGTTTTTAACCCTTTTAGTGCGATCGGCCGATATATCGACTTTTGCATCTCAGGCGAAAAGTGCGGTGGGCCGATATATTGGCTCATTGGTAGGCCATAGTTAAAAGCGCTATAACTTATTATATTTTTTCTTGTATGATGAATGACTGCAATAATTACATTTCTTTTTCAGACGATGTAAAGAAATAGTATTAATTCAATTTATATAAAACTAAAAAAAAAACGCATATGGATATCTAAAACAATGACTTCATAACATTTTTTTTTCCCTAAGGTGATACATTTTATTGCATTACCCTTTGCATTTCTCGCTAGTACTGCTGGCAGAAGGTAGCACTAAGAGGATTAACTCTGTACATGGTAGATTGCTTGTCTCCATTTTGTCTAGTTCTTTTTCTGGAGTTTTGTTCTGTTCTTTCATTTGGGGCACATTTCCTTGTGTCCTCATTTTGGCAGGCTCTGTATGTTTGATTCTGTGTATTAGGTAGAGCTGCTATGTCTCCCCATCTTGGTAGAGAAGCCTTATATTGTAGGTTACCTGTGAAGAAATGGTGCTTCTCACTGGTCACCTGAGCTGGTTATGTATGTCCTCCTTTGTAGTTGAGTCTGGATTGCTGTTGGCACATCAGGGAGAAGGACTGACCCTCAGGCAGACTGGTTGTGAGGACTGGCCATGACTACAGTGGAGGAGCTGTTGTGCAGGGGCTGACCCCATGGAACAGGATTTCCTTTAGCAGGACTCTGGTGCCTGCCACGTTTTCTCAAACAAGTGTATTGTTTGTGGAGGTGGTTTGGTGTTCTGGTGTAGTTTGATGTTGGCTATTGGGTGTGTTGATTCAGGGGCTTCTTGGGAGGGGCTCTGGTGCAGGCTAAGGTCAATAGCTGCCTATGCACTGCCCAGGGCCATTTAGTATGAGCTACAAAGTGATCTGCAGATGGTTGCCATGTGTCCTGGGCTTGGTGGCACCTGGGAAAGACTAAGCTGTAAAATGAAGCCAGTTGCTGCTAGTGCCAGGCTTGGGGCTAAGTAGCAAGAGGTGTTGGGCATGCTGAAGCCAAATGCTGCTTGTATGAGGTTTGTTAGCCTTTGAGAGATTTTAGGAAATTTCTTAGCGTAACCAAGACAGGCCATTTGTGTGGGAAAACCACTTGTTAGTGGCTTGGGTGGGCCTCTAGGTTGGGTGGGCCTCTAGGTTGGGTGGGGCGAGGTCTCAGGGAATCACCAGGGCAGGGTGAACAGTTGATGGAAACTCACATGTGGTGCCCACCTTTGGATGCAGACTTGGTGGGAAGAGGGCTCAGTAAAGGAACAGTGGCTTCTGCCAGCACTTCTGTTGGAGAGAAAGTTGCCTCTCCAGCCCTCGTCCTGGAGCCAGACAATTCCATTCCTCCTGTATATTTCTGGTGTCTTTCAAGCTACTGACTCAGCACTGGAGCTCAGAGTAAGGGAGTTCATCAGCAAGTAAGGCCATCCCTGGGCTCTTTCAGAGGAACATCTGGGATTCCATCAGCTCTCTGTCTCACTCAGCCATAATCTCCACTGGTTTTTATAGCCAGAAATTTGAGGGACTTCTTTTCCCAGCACTGGAATCTGGGGCTGGGACTCCTCACTTCTCAGGGGAGACCTCCACAGTTGAGATATCCCCCCTGTCTGCATCTCTGCCCTCAGACTAGTTTCGACGTGACTTCTGTATGTGCTTAGTTATAGGACTTCTGTCCAAGTAGACTTCAGTTGATTCTTAATGATGGTGGTTCTGTAGTTTAGTTTTGATGCCATAGGGGAAGGCAAGCACAGTGTTTATTCCTTCCACCATCTTCCTTTTTCTCTTCAAATTGTCTTTAAATAAAAAAAGATACAATGGAATAATAGTTTATTAGGATCAAATAAAGTAAAGAGTCAGGAAGAATTTATAAAATGTAACTGCTTTAATATATTATTTTGCGACTTTAGTATGGTGGAGACAACGTTGGTTAATGCTTTTTCTGGGTATATGTTGCTCTGCTGTTTTGATTCATTAACATGATATTTCCAGTGCTTTAAATGTTTTTGTCAGTGTGGTTTTACATACTGGCTTTGGTATAATTCAAAAAACTCAGTTTGACTTAAACCACATTCAGCTTTTGTTTAAAAGAAGTATTTCTCTTACTTTTTGTATATCTCCCATCTTTTTCTCTTGCTTTGTTCCTTAAAGTAGAAAGCTTTTAAACATTTGGCAGCACACTTGCAGGAGATAGAAAATGTACTAAGGAAATAAACAGTGATTATATACAAACCTAGTCTTTCCACATGTAAAGAATTAGATGTAGCTAAGGGAAGTGCTGAGAAAAAGTACTTATACTCCAGATAGTGTGTGTCCAGTGTAGGCCAACGACACTCAGGGCATTGACAGAAAATCAACCTTGTCCTACATCTCTCAGGAACATCCTGGTGTATGTAAGTAGGGATTAGATCAGCAATGCAGTGTGTGCTGTTAAGCACTGGAGTTTTGCAGCTAGTCAAAAAAATGCTACTTATGTTTGTTTACTTGAGCGTGACAAGCAGTTCCTGGAGGAGAGGAAAGAAAGACAGAGATTAGGAGGTGATAGGGAAGTGGAATGAAAATTGGATATAGATCCTTTAAGAGCGTTGTCAGGGCCAGATAAAATTGTTCAAACCACTCCAGAACCTTCACAGCTCATGTGATTGAAAGTGGCACAAAATAAGCCCCTGATGTGAGCCTTCGTTGGAGCCTGCTTTCCCTGCATGGTCTGGAGGGCGGGTGCTGCAGGCCCCGGGGTGCCGGTGGAGCGGAAAGGCCCATGTGCTGGAATCCAGGACAGAGCAGTGTCATCATCTGCTGCATTCACACCTACTTCTGCATCTTCAAGTGGTCATCAAGGCCACCACTGAGGACCCATAGGTCATAATATTCTGGCTAAGAGGATTCATCTCCAATATTTTTCGCTGGAGTTTTGGTTAAATGTGCATTTAACTATTAAGTTAATTAATACTGTGCTGAAGAGTTTATCAATAGGCCCTAAGGTCAGCTATTTTCAGGCCACTCCTTAAAGATTGATTTGCTCCTTATCGGATCCAGTACCGGGTGCATATGACCAGCTCAGATCAGGGGAAATGTGAATTTCTGAAGCGGTAAGCCTAATGGAAAACAAGTGTATGTAAATAAAATTCTCAAATGTGTTTAGCTGTCAACTTGATTAGAGTTTTCATTGTGTGTGCACTTGAACCTGGGCATTGCACTATGCTCTGGTTGAAGTTGTTTTTTAATTACTCTGTCACCACCACCGCCACCAACAATTCTATGACACAAATTTCACTCACTGTATTGAGGCTTCACATGGAGAGACTCATTTAATACAGCAGACTACTGAGATGGTTCTCTTATTATTTCCATTCGAGGGGGGGATACTGAGGAGGTACAGTGACTTGTAAATAGCAGAGCCAGACATGGAACTGGGAAGCCCAGCCCTGGAGCCCATGGTCCCAACCATTGTATTCTAAGCTGCTAATTTCTAGAAAGCGGTTTTGCATAATATACTTTTTAAAGAAATTGGAGTAGAAATAGAATAAATCCTGTTGCAATGCATAGCAGGATGTTCACGATTAATAGCGAGGGTTGTTGTTGTTGTTTTCTTCTCCTCCTTCTCTTTAATACCATTTGGAAAATATTTCTAAATCTTTTGGATTAAGGTGGCAAAGCTTGTATGGGTTCTGGACATCTTCAGATATCATAAATACCCTTAAAAAACTCCATGCTTTTCCCAGAGGATAATTTTTCTTAAGGCTAGTTTGTTTCTCTAAATGTTGCCTAATGATAGCCCCATGTTCTTTATACATATATATTTTTTAAGATTTCTTTTTATTGCTTTTTATTTTTATTTTTTTTATTTACAGAGAGAGACACACAGAGAGAAAAGGGAGGGCCCAAAGCAGTCTTCATAGTTGACAGCATTAGTTTTCCATATGGTTTCACTCCACGGGTGGGTGCAGGGCTGCGCAGGGCAGGAACTGGGCCAGGGGCCTCCCGCATAGGCCCCGGCAAGAACTGAACTGGGGGCACAGCCCAGTTTAGCATATGGGTCCACATGGGCCGGGGCCGGGATTCAATCCTCGGTCCCTGGGGTTGCAAAGCAAGCACTTAGCCCGCTGAGCCATCCTGGCTTCCCCATGTAAATATTTTTTAAGGTAGCACTTTAAAGAACTTTATTCTCTGGTTTTGGAAGTTATTCCATGAACAGAATTCTTGGATAGTTAAACATTAAGTGTGAATTGGTATTTGATTTTATTTGTAGTGGAAGACTCGGGGTTTTTTATGTTTTTGTTTTTTTTTTTAAAGAACTTAATCTGCACTCCTCTGAGGGACACTA
>PVKE010039343.1:0-15054 GCA_004027555.1 Craseonycteris thonglongyai
GGCACCAGCATTATGGACACACTCAATAGTTTGGTGGTTGCCTGGAGAAGGGGGAGAAGAGGGAAGGGAGAGTTGTGAGGGGAGGTGGGAGTGGGCACCGGATATATGGTGGTGGAGGGGGACCTGATTCTGGGAGGTGGGCACATAATGCGATGCATGGGTGATGTGATGTGGAGTTGTACTTCTGGAAACTACCTACCGGTAATTGTTACCAACCAATGTCACCTCATTAAATTTAACAATAAAATATAATAAAAAAAATAAATAAAAAAAATAAAAGAAAGACATAAATACATTTGTACTAATATGAAAAGATCTCTACCATTATAAAACAAGATGCAGAGCTGTGTGTATGTCTGAGAAAGTTAAAACAATGTTTTTTTCAATTACAGTTGACATACAATATTCAATTTGTTTCAGGTAGACAGCATGTGATTAGACATTCCTGTAACTTACAGAGTGATTTTCTTGTTAAGTCTAGTACTCATCTGATACCGTACATAGTTATTACAATATGACTGTCTGTATTCCCTATTCTGTACTTTATTTACATCTCCATGACTAATTTTATTACTGGCAAATTATACTAAGTAGAAGATGTCTAAATGGTTACCCAAGAAACTGTGAACAGTCTAAGTGGTTACCCAAGAAACTGAACAGTTTCTCTGGGCTGTGAAATTAAGAGGATTTGGAGTGGGAAGGGGATTTATTTTTTTTTGTATCCTTGGATTCTGTTTCACAGTTTTCCTATGTACAAGCATATGTGCTGCTTTTTTTCAATTAAAAGCAAAAACTAAATAGTAGACAGAGGAGTTTAGTGACAGAATGCTATTGTCAGAAGATAGTTTGCAGTCCCAAAATTGAGAAAAGTTCCCTAATTTGGTCATCCTGAGCACTTCTTGTTCTTTTTTCTAGGTTTCTTTTCCAGGGAACCAGGGAGAGCTCACCATTGTCTCCTTGACTGTTGGTTTCTGCACATTGCATAAAATAGCTACCTCTTCCAGTTTTGACAGACTTGCCTCACGTAGGAGATGAGCTTTGTCAGTCGGTCTGGCCCCAGTTCCTGTGTACCCACAGTGATTGTCTTTGTTCTTAGTGGCTCCCAGTAGTGGAGAGTGTGCCAAGACCTGCTGCTAGTGCCCCAAAGGGGAGGGTTGTTGTCAGTGTGTAGATGCTGCTGATTAAAAGCTGGGAAAGTGTTCAGTCTTACCCTTGGCAGGAAGAAACTGAGAGATGGGCATTTTTGCCTGCTTCCTCTGCTCTGAGCCTGTATGTATTCCTGTGGAGAGTACACCTATGCCTTTTTAAAAACTGCTTCTTTGTTTGCTGAAGACTCATGGGACTTGTGAACACAAGCCTCGCATTGGCTATCAGAGTTAGGTGATTTGAGGGCCTGTTCCTTGAATGGCAGCTGCAAAAGTTGGGATGCTGGGTGTGTGAACAAGCTTATTCCAGGTAGATGCTGGCAATCTGGTTTTAGTGTTGGAGCAAGCCAGAAGAAAAAGGCAGGTAAAGTGCTCTCCATACTCCTCTGGCCTTCAAGGAGGGTTGCAGCTGCAACTAGATGTGTGCGCATTAGAAGCCTGACTGGCAGGCAGCAGCTTATAAAGTGTGAAGTCCAACACCTTCCAGGGAAAGGTGGGGAGATCAGCGTTTTGCCTGTTTCCTGCTTCTGTGTGAGCCCTAGGGACATAGGTGAGGCAAGTGCTTGTGGACCTGTTAAGAACCGCTTCTTTGTTTACTATGGTCCTGTGGGACTTTTGAGTGCAAGTCCTTTTGTCTTTCAGAATTAAGTGACTTGGGGGGCCCTTTCCTCAGGTGGGAATCTTAAAACGCAGGGCACCAGTTGTTGTCCAAACCCTTTGCTTCTCCCAGGGAAGCTGGGAGCTACGGGTCCCCTCCTGACTGTAGGGCATGGTGCTGGGGTTGGGGGTTGTGGCAAGAGCATGTCAGCCTTTTTAATATATGTATTTTCTCGGTGGCCCAATGTGTCAAAGTCACTCAGCTAGTTTCTGGATTTCTCTCAGAGGGAAATGTTTTGTGTGTAGTGGTACATTCGGTGAGTTCATGGGAGGTGGAAAATTCAGGAGCCTCCCATGTCACCAACTTGGTCTCTGAATTTCAGTTCATCTGAATCTTTGTATGGTAAGTGTCAGTTCACTAAATCCTTGTGATTGATGAAATTGTGAACACCTGTGACTCAGGCTGCTTTTGTCTTTAAGTAACTGACAAGGCATGTTAATCTTACTGGTGCTCAATAGCTCTCTTGAGCTGGGTAAGTATACTTAGCAGGGTTTAGGGAACTTTAAAATGAGAAAAGGGTTTCCTGAACCTCTGGGCATAATTCATGCTTCCAAATCTATTTTATTTATTTATTATCTATCAGTCTGTCTATCTATCTATCTATCTATCTATCTATCTATCTATCTATCTATCTATCTATCTATCTATCTATATCTAATCATCTATCTATCATCATCTTTCTACTTGTGTATCAAAGGGTAACATTTTAGGCACCCAGATAAGTCTAGATGAATCAGATTTCTTAAGACTTAACTGACTAATTTGTCTTTGGTAACTCTGAAAACAGACTTTTAGCCAGTTAGAATTGCTGCTCATCAAGTACAGCTATCTGATGTTAAATGAGATCATGAAGATAAGATGTGCAGCATGGTGACAGAGGCACTGAGTGGATTCTGATATTTTGGGAAGGACTTTTTAAGTAGGAGTGTTAGGAACACAACAAAATTATTTTTTGAAAATTCATAAATTAAAATTGTGAAATGAAACTTAAAAGTTACCATATGTACAGATATTCAACAAATTAAAATGGATACACAGTGATTTCTATAAATAATTTTTAGTCTCTCCTCCTCCAGAACTGGAAATAAGCTATAAAGAATAAAGTTAAGGCAACAGTTCTTATTTGGTCTAGAAACTCTCTAGATGATTCTTCCTTTATGTGCTCAGAATCCCTTCAGGCAATATGATACTGCTTTTCTTTTATTAACTTATGCAAAATGCCAATAGTCTGTTTTACTACTGAATAGTAATGACCACTAAGAACCATTGTTAATGGTCGTTTTTATTCCGTGGTTAAACAGGCTAATGTACAGTACAGCATAGAGAATAAAGTCAGTAATATTGCAACGACTATGTATAGTGCCCCGTGGGTACTAGACTAATGGGGGTGGGGGGAATCACCACATAAATTATATACTGTGTTGTACATTTGAAGCTAAGATAAAATAATCTTGAATAGCAACTGTAAATGAAAAAAAATAAAAAAAATAAACCTTCCAAAAAAGGGGGGAAAAACTCATAGGTGTGACCCACAGCAAAGTTGGACAGCTGAAAAGATGTTTTATTGATTTCAAAATAGAAAAATAAAATAACAAAGTTGAAATCAATATATATTTAATTAAATGTTTACAAATTATTACATATTGTCAGCTAGTCAATAACAGTGCAACACAAATATGATAAAGTTATGCATATATTATGTACAATGAGGGATATGGCTATGCTTTAACATAGTCTATTTACCATGGTTTGGGACTTTGGCAAGTAAAGCGGAGGATATACAAATGGATAATTAGCACATGAAAAGATGCTCTATTAGCATCAGTGAAATGCAAATGAAGGTCACAATGAGATATTACTTCACACCCACTAAAATGGTTAGAATAAAAAAAGACAGATTACAACAAGTGCTAGTGAGGTTGGGAGAAATCAGAAGCCTCCTCATGGCTGGTAGGATTGTAAGAGGGAGCACTCACTTTGGAAAACATTCTGGCTGTTCCTCAAAAGGCTAAAAACATAACAGTTATCATATGAATCAGCAATTTCATTCCTATGCATACACGCAAGAGAAATGAAAACTTATGTCTACACCGAAGTTGTATAATGTTCATAACAGTATCAATCATAATAGCCAAATAGTGGGAACAACCCAGATAACCATTAACTGATGAATAGATAAATGTAATGTATATCTATACAATGGAATGTTATTTGGCAGGTAAAAAAATGAAATAGTTACACATGCTATAACATGAATAAACCTGGAAAATATTAATGTTAAGTAAAAGAAGCCAATTATACGGAGACACATATTTTATGATTCCATTTATATGAAATATCTAGAATAAGCAAATTCTTAGAGACAGAATGTAGGTTAGTGGTTGCCTAGGGCTGGGAAGAGGGAGTTTTAGAAGTGCCTATTTTAGGGGTGTGGGTTTTTTTTAGGGGAGTGATGAATATTTTCTAAATTTGATAGGTGAAGTTTATGTAGCTCTGTGAGTATGCAAAAGGATGTCCAATTGTACATTTTAAATGGGTGAATTGTATGGTATGTGAATTATATCTTAATTATGCTGTTTAAAAAAACTGAAGGTGGTGATAGAAGATTTGACTTTTGATGGTGAACACACAAAGCAATATACAGATGATGTATTGTAGAATTTTACACTTGAAACTGACATTTTATTAACCAATGTCACCCCAATAAATTTAATAAATTACAAAGTGGTAAAAGCGAGGAGAACCAATAGAGAACTGAAAATGAACGGTGCCCAAGGAAGCATGAATTTAATAAAAAAATGCTCCCGGAAGCCTTTTTGTGACAAGATTATGTGGACACCAAAAGTGCGGAGAGCTCAGGAATGAGGATGTGGCTCCTCAACCTGTGATGTTGGCTACGCAGTCATTTGTTTCAAGGTGATCCTAAGATGTTGTTTCCATGGTTAATGATTCCTGCCAAGGTTTTGAAAAACAAAAGCTTACATAAACATGTCAGTTAGCCTATTTACTTATTTATTATTGTTAAATTTACTGGGATGACATTGGCTAGTAAAAATTACATAGGTTCCAGGTGGACAATCCTACATCATCTATGTGT
The DNA here is from genome assembly GCA_004027555.1 of Craseonycteris thonglongyai. Taxonomy (NCBI): domain Eukaryota; kingdom Metazoa; phylum Chordata; class Mammalia; order Chiroptera; family Craseonycteridae; genus Craseonycteris; species Craseonycteris thonglongyai. The sequence goes on from PVKE010039343.1 coordinate 4,901, forward strand.
TACATTATGTGTTTATCATCCAGCGTAAGTTTTCTTTCCATCACCATATATTTGATGCCCCTCCCTCCTCCACTCTTCCCTCCCCCATTACTCTCAGGTAACTACGAAACTATTGACTGTGTCCATAAGTTTTTGTTTCTCTGTTGCTTTTAGTATTGAGTGAAGTTATATGGTTCTTGTTTTTTTCCTGTCTGGCTTATTTCACTTAGCAAGATGATCTCAAGGTCCATGCATGTTGTCAGAAATGGCTGTATTTCATCTTTTCTTATGGCTGAGTAGTATTCCATTGTGTAAATGTACCACATCTTCTTTATCCAGTCATCTATCAAAGGACACTTTGGTTGTTTCCATGACTTGGCCACTGTGAACAGTGCTGGTACATATATCTTTGTGGACTAAGATTTTCAAAATTTTTAGGTAGATACCCAGAAGGGGAATTGCTGGGTTATATGGTTATTCTATTAATTTTTTGAGGAATCTCCACATTGTCTTCCATAATGGTTGTACAAATTTACATTTCCACCAGTGGTGTATGAGGGTTCCTTTTTCTCCACAGTCTCTCCAGCATTTGTAGTTCCTTGTCTCGTTGATTATAGCCATTCTAACAGGTGTGAGGTTCTATCTCACTGTGGTTTTGATTTGTGTTTCCCTAATAGCCAGTGAAGCTGAATATTTTTCCATATATCTGCTGGCTGTATGTCTTCATGAAAGAAGTGTCTGTTCAGGTCTTGTGCCCATTTTCTCATTGGATTGTTTCTTTTTGTTGTTGTTGAGTTATATGAGTTCTTTATATATTTTATATATTAGCCCCTTATCAGAGGCATTGTTTGCAAATAGTTTCTCCCATTTGATTGAACATTTCTTTGCTTTGTTGATGGTTTCTTTTGCTGCAGCGAAGCTTTTTAGTTTGATATGGTCCCATTTATTTATTTTGCTTTTACTTCCCTTGCCTTTGAAGTCATGTTCATAAAGTGCTCCTTGAACTCAAGGTCTATATGTTTAGTACTGATGTTTTCTTTAGATCTTTAATCCATTTTGATTTACTTTTGGTGTAATGTGATAGTTTGCATTTCAGATCCTTTATTTTGCATGTGGTTTTCTAATTTTCCCAGCATCGTTTACTAAAGAGTCTTTCTTTTTTACCACTGCATATTTTTTGCTTTGTCAAAAATTATCTGTCCATATATTTGTGAGTTTATTTTCAGCCTTTGTATTTTAAATGACCAGTCCTCAGTTCCAGACTTCTGATATTATTTGTTTCTTTCTCAGAGGCTGTGGGTGCTGAGTTAAACCTCAAACTAGAATGTCAGCAAAGGGAAGGTGTCAGACCGTAGTTAAAATGAAGTTTCTGAGTCTTCCTTCTTTTAGCTATTTTAATACTAGCTCAGAATTGCCTGTGTAAAGGCTGTGACATGTGAACTGGTTTGGTTTGGTTCTCTTAAGAAAGGGAAAGCAGGTCAGGGCACGGTGAGCAAGTGAGGTGTGTATTTGACATTTGATGGATGGGAGAGAAAAGATCCCTTATGGGTTGTAGGCCATATCAAAAATTTTTAGTTTATGAAAGAAATAAGAACCATGGAGAGTTTTAAAGTGAAATGCTGGCATAATATGAGTATTTACAATTAAAATTTTGTTTTCATTGATGAGTTGAGAGTGGTTCAAAGGGCTGCAGAAGTGAAAGTGTGAAGACAAGTCTGGAAGCATTTGCAGTGGTTTGGATAAGATACCATTATGGCAGGTAGTATCTTGATGATGATAGAGGTGTCTAGGAACAGACGGATTTGAGATACACAGTAAACTCTCCATTAACTGGAACTCAAGCAACCAACAAAAAAATTGAAGAAATAATACTACATGTATCAATTTGTTGATGTTTGGGTGAATATGCAGCTAATATTTAAGGGACCGTATTAAGCTGTGAGGCTATTTTACCTAGAGATAATAACTTCTAGTTAGGTGTCTGCTGTTGCAGAAAGAAATGGCACTTGAACCTTTCAGATAATTTAGTTGCCCTACTTTCAAGACTTATTTTTTCCATCTAATTTTCCCAACATTGACTTTCTTTGGGACTTGAATATTCTCCCCAGTCATCAACCTTCTATTGATGAGTGGTAGATATTTGGTTCCTCAGTCTAAATGGAAGCTGTATTCTTTGGAAAATGCACAAATCATTGCAGTAATGAGCATCGATTCCTCCTGCTTTAACAGCCAGATCAATGTGAGGAATGAATGTCGTTATTTCTGTGCTGTCTCTAATCCTAGTTGTATTCCCACAGAGACCAATGATAAAGATTCTGAAGTTTTACTTGGCATAATTGTGAGAGTCTGTCTTACTCATATCTGTGGAATACTCAGGGAAGTAATCTGATTAATGCTTGTTTGTGGCCAAAGCATTGTCAAAGATTAGAAAATCTAGAATCGTTGATTCTATGTTGGAATCCAGAAATGGTGATTTTCAGTTCTTGCTTCTTCATGCTATAAAATTATGGGACAAACTCCTAGAAATCTAGATCCCTTTGAAGTGCTTATCTATGAATATGCCACACCAATACCTATTGTTTATATGAAATGAATATAACTACTTATCTTATATTGGGATAGAAGAAAATATAAACAAAATAAATAGTTTTGGAGTAAATAATATACTGTAAAGTTAAAAAAATTGTTCTTATTTTAACCTTATTGTATTACAACAGCAAACAAAGTTCAGAGAAGTAAAGAGATTTTCTCTAAGTTATCCAATTAGAGTGGGGCTGAGCCTAGGACCCAAGTAAACCACTCTTCTTTGGTTGTTTAATGAGTCTCACTGTGGGCAGGTGTATGTGAGAAGAAACTATGTAATTTGAAGACTAATCAGTACTTAGACCCAAGTTGGTATTTAACTATTTTGAATTTTAAATAATATTTAAAGAAGGATAAAAAATGTTCAAAAGACACTGAGTTTATGTGGAAAGGCTTCAAACCCACATTGGAAAGGGAGAAGGTAATTTTGGGAGTGAGCTTGGTGTAGGGGTACAGGACAAGTTGGATGTTGTTAAATCACTCAGGAGGTCCTGGATTAGGGGCAAAACAAACATAACTTATGGCTCATGGAAATGTTGGAAGATGTCACCAGTGAATACTACCCTGGGGGAAAGTACTTACTGTGGGTGAAGGGAATCTCTAGGATTGCAGCTTCCAGATTAAGTGTTCTGGGCTCTCTTGACATGATGATGGTGTAAAGTCACAAAATTTCCGAGTAGTCCTAAAAACTATCAAACTGTGTCTTCTTTTCTTCGTTCCTTCCTCTCTTCCTCTTTCCTTCCCTCCCTTCTTTCCTTCCTTCCTTCCTTCCTTCCTTGCTTGCTTGCTTCCTTCCTCCCTTCCTTTCCTGTTTCTTCCCTTTTCTTCCTATCCCTTCCATCCCCTTTCCTTCCCTGAAAATTACTGGGGAATTTGAGTAGATAGAGTACCTAGAGTAAAATTTCTTAGTGTTTTCAAATGGTGTCATTGAGATGTTTTTTATTTTACTCAGAGATCCTATATAGTGTTGACTGAAGGAAGGGGTTTGTTCACTTGCCCTTCCTCGGGGAAAAGGTTATTGTCCATAACTTTATAAATTTTAGCAAATGGGGGATATTATATTTATAGTGAGTACATAATTTTTAAGGCCATTTGTTTTCTTAGTGCCACAGTTGGTTGGAAAAGAATAGTTTACCAATCAGGAGAATATATTGGTCACACATTGTAGAATAGATAAACCCACTTTGGCAGAGTTTTAAAAAAAATTTATTTTTAATTGTTTGAGAGGAAATTAGAGAGAGAGAGAGAGAGAGAGAGAGAGAGAGAGAGAGAGAGAGAGAGAGAAAGAGAGAAGAATTGAGGAGATTTTGGAGTAGTTTCCATGGTTGTACATCATTAGTTGTGACACAGATTCATTCCACACAGGTGAATGTGGGGCCATGTGGGGTGGGAACTGAACTGGGGGCCTCCCCCATGTGAGGTAAGAACTTTCACCACTGAGCCATCTTAGTGGTTACCAGTTGTGCCTCAGTTCAGCATATGAGTTTGCATGGGCCAGGGCCTAGAATCAAACCTGGGACCTTGTGATTGCGAAGCAAGCACTCAAAGGCTGAGCTATCTCATCTCCTGATTCTTTTTTTTTTTTTTTCTAGTGAGCTGATTGATTTTTAGATGAAACTGACTGGCTGACTTTGCACAATTAACTCTCAGCCATAGAGTAGCCTTTTTAACACAAAAGTGAATTATAATAAATACCGGTACTTGTGTTATTCATAATTGTTGGAGTGATATAGTCTGGTGAATTGAAAGTTATCACTGAGACCATATACAGATAAGCTCTTTTGGAGAACAAAATCAGCATTAAAATTTACCCAACATAAATCCTATGTAGAAAGTTGTATAACTTTTATAGGTTCATATACTGATTCCATCATTCTAGGTTCTTAAAAGCATGTACCAGGGGAAGCCGGGATGGCTCAGTGGGTTAAGCGATCACTTTGCAGCCACAGGGACCGAGGATCGAATCCTGGCCCCGGCCTGTGTGGACCCATAAGCTGAGCTGGGGAGTGCCCCCAGTTTAGTTCTCTCTGGGGTGAGACCCTGGCCCAGTTCCTGTCCTGTGCAGCCCCGCTCCCACCTGTGGAATGAAACTATGTGGAAAAACCAATGATGTACAACCATGGAGACTGTTCTGGGCCCTCCCCCTTCTCTCTGTCTCTGTATCTCTCTCTCTCTCTGTCAAAAACAATAAAAATAAATCTTAAAAAAAAAAAGCATGTACCAGGGGGAAGCCGGGATAGCTCAGTGGTCTAAGTGTTCACTTTGCAGCCTCCGGGACTGAGGATCGAATCCCGGCCCGGCCCGAGTGGACCCACATGCTGAACTAGGGAGTGGCCCCAGTTCAGTTCTCACTGGGGTGAGACCCTGGCCCAGTTCCTGCCCTGTGCAGCCCTGCGCCCACCTGTGGAATGAAACTATGTGGAAAAACCAATGATGTGCAACTATGGAGACTGCTCTGGGCCCTCCCAGTTCTCTCTGTCTCTGTCTCTGTATCTCTCTCTCTCTCTGTCTGTGTGTGTCAAAAACAATAAAAATAAATCTTAAAAAGAAAAAAAGCATGTATCAGAAGCTGACTGTGGCTGACTAAGCAGAAAAAGCATTTCTTAAAAGGTATTGGGAAGCTCATATATCATTGGCCTGCCTGGAGCCTCAGGACTGAGGTTAAATTTCTAGGAATCATATCTGAAACCACACCTCAGGAGCACCACTGATACTCTTATTAGCACCAATGTCACTTATGCACCATAATTTTGCCTTATTCTAAGAGCCATCTTCACTTCTCATTTGACCTTTTCTTGAGACTTAATTCAGATTTAGTTTTGTTCTTCTCCCTCCCCTAACTTTTTCTGGTTTTTTTTTTACCCAGCTTGATTCCTGTTTTGGATAAAGATATTTTTTCTCTCAGTCTGTTCATTTATGACCATAGTTATCCTGGGACTGTATTCCTGGGTCCTCCTGAGGGACTGGTGCCATGCAGACAGTTAAGGGAAACATGTCTACTTCATCAGCCTCTGTGCCACCATGCTATCCCCTTCTTCTACCTCTACCTGTATCTACACCTCTGCAACCCTTAAGGCATAGTTCATGCCCTTTGGTTACTTATAGGTGGAATATAAAACTGAAAGTAACAAAGAAACAAAAACTCATGGACACTTGTCAATAGTTTAGTGGTTACCTGAGGATAAGTGGGGAGGGGGGTGGGAAGAGGGAGGGGGCATCATATATGGTGATGGAAAGAGAACTGACTCTGGGTGGTGAGCACATAAGGCAATACACAGATGATGTAATGTAGAATTGTACACCTGGAACCTATGTAATTAAAAAAAAAGATTTATTTTGAGAGAAGATGAGAGAGGAAGAGAGAAGGGGGGAAGGCCCAGAGGAGTCTCCATAGTTGTACATCATTGGTTGTGACATGGTTTTATTCCACACAGGTGGGTGTGAGCCCATATAAGGCAGGAACGTAACTGGGAGCCTCCTGCATGGGGTGTGAGAACACTCACTGTGTGACTCAGCAGTTCCATTTGTGCATGGGCCAGGGCTGGGTCCCAATCCCCAGACTCATGGTTGTAAGGCAAGCATTCAACCTGTTGAGTTATCCCAGCATCCCCCAAACCTATGTAATTTTTACCAATCAATGTCACCCCAATAAATTTAACAATTAAAACAAACAAACACAAAACTCTGCCATGAAGGAAAAATTTTTTTTCTCATTTTTGGAAAGGAAATCTTGTTTATTCCAAGGTTTTAACAAGCCCCTATGCTGAATACTTTTAAATCTAGACTTTTGGCTCCAACCTTTTTCTAAAGCTCTATTTATGTATCTGCAGTTGCTAGAAGGTATTTGTCTTATAACCCTCACTTATAGCATGGCTAAAACAAAACTCTTTATTTTTTTTTCCTGCTTCATTCCTCCTTTCCAATTTATTTTCAACTATGTGATATTAGAATCATGAATGTCCCTATTGGTATCTTAGGAACAGATATTTAAACTTGGATAGTTCAATATTTTTCAAAAAAGGTACATACTTTTTATTTAATAAGATCTATTCCCATCCTTCTTTTCTGAGCTTTAGTTAACAGAAATTCACAGCTAAGGGTAGCATTTATCTTGGACACTGAAAGGTAGGTGAAATCAGAAGGCTTTAACCAATGAAGCATACTACAGTGGAACAATGTGATAACAGAAAAGGTAAAAGATTATTACTATTTTTTTTTTAAATATGTGCTTCTGTGTGCTCCCTGAAATAGCCAGTGGATTTAGTTCACTTTTATCATCTCATGTAATTAAAGAAGCAGGCTCTTATCCTGTCTCCCTGATTGTAATTCTCTCATTCTAACACATATTGCATCTCAACAGTAAATAGGAGGTTTTTTGTTTTTTTGGGTTTCTTATTTTTTAGGCTGAGGTTGCACTAGGGGTAGCTATAAAAACTCCTGGATTGATTGCTAAATTTTAAGTGGCTTTGTCATCCACCTTGGCAGATTTAAAGCAGATTTTATGACTTGCCTTAAAATAAAGTTTAACTTGATTCTTTCATTATATCCCAAGAGACTTTCTTTTTGAATTATTTAGGTCTTGCTAACAATCCCATGACGTATTATCCCTCAGCTGTGATGGATTGAGATAGGATAGATCTGTTTTTAGTGCTAAAGAATCCCTAAGACATTGCTTTAAATCTAGTTCATGAATTATTGTCTCCTCTTTGAGCCTATCTTAGTATTAATTACAATCAGGAGTGATTTAAGTGTCTATTCTAAAATCATGAGTTCCCTTAGTGTTGAGAAGTTATTACATGTATATCAACTGATCATATCATGTCATATAGGCCTATAATGGTGATATAAATAGTTGTGGATGGACACATTTTGAAGTTTAGAGCTGGCCAAATCTCTGACAGCACTTGCAAAGTAAAGAAAAGTATGTCCTCTGTCATCCTTATGGGTAAGAACTACTATGGATGCCATAAATTCATGTGTAACCTAAGTGTCTCCTGATCTTATCATGTGATGACAAAATAGGCTCTTTATATTGATATTATATGTGCATAATATATGATATAATATATAATCATAATTATGTATAATTAATTTAAACATGCATTTATATTAATTCCCAAATCAAAATGATTTTTGAAACCTTTACTGGTATTAACTTAGTCCCTTAAAATGTTTCCATAGATACTTCTATGAACCCCTAAGATATGTCTCACATTTGTGTACTAATTCATCAAAATCAGTTGCTGGGGAAGCCGGGATGGCTCAGTGGGTTGGGTGCTCACTTTGCAGCGCCGGGGACCAGGAATCGAATCCCGGCCCCGGCCTGTGTGGAACCATGTGCTGAACTGGGAGCTCCCCCAGTTCAGTTCTCTCTCTGTCTCTGTCTGTATCTCTCTCTCTCCCTGTCAAAAATAAATAAATAATTAAAAATATATTAAAAAAAAATCAGTTGCTACCAGTATTTTTTTTTTAGTTTTTTAAAATTGTGGTAAAAACTACATAAACATAAAATTATCATCATAACCATTTTTAAGTGTAAAATAAGTAGTGTTAATTATATTCACATTGTGGTGAAACAGATCTCCACAACTTTCTCATCTTGCAAATCTGAAGCTCTATACTCATTAAACAACAATTTTCCTTTCCCCCTTCCCCAAGCTCCTGGTAACCAGCATTATAATTTCTGTTTCTATGAATTTGACTACTTTAAATACCTCATGTAAGTCAAATCATATAGTATTTGTCTTTTTTTGAATGGCTTATTTTTCTTAGCGTAATATCTTCAAGGTTCATCCATGCTGTAACATGTGACAGTATTTCCTTCCTTTTATAAGGCTAAATAATATTCCAATTATGTATATACCACATTTTGTTTATTGATCTGTTGATGCACACTTGGGTTGCTTCTACCTATTGATTATTATGAATAATGTTGCTATGAAAATGGGTGTGCACGTATCTATTTAAGATCCTGCTTTTAGTTCTTTTGAATATACAATATCCAGAAGTGGAATCGCTGAATTATATAGTAGTTCCATTTTTAATTTTTTGGTGAAGTTCCATGGTTTCCCGTAGTGGTTGCATCATTTTATAATTCCACCCACAGTGCACAAGGGTTTTAATTTCTCCACATCCTCATGAGCACTTGTTATTTTCTGTTAATATTATATTTGATAATAACAATCTTGACAGGTGTGAGCTGATATCTCACTGGAATTTTAATTCACATTTCTCTAATGGTTTGTGGTATTGAGCATCTTTTCATATCCTTCTTGACCATTTATATACCACCTTTAGAGAAATATCTATTCAAGTCATTTGCCCATTTCTAAATAGGATTATTTGATTTTTTTTTTGTTGAGTTGTAAGGATGCTCTATATTTTATGGATAGTAACCATATATATATAGATATATATATATGGTTAATATATATATATGGTTAATATATATATAATTTATGTTATATATATAATATATGGATATATATATATATATATATATATATATATATAATTTACAAATATTTTCTCCCATTTTCTAGGTTGTCTTTTCACTCAGTTGATTGTGTCCTTTGGTAGACAAAGCTTTCAAGTTTGATTTAATCCTATTTGTCTATTTTTGCTTTTGTTGCCTGTACTTCTGATATCATATATAATAAATCATTGCCAAGTCCAATGTCATGAAACTTGCCCCTATAATTTTTTCTAAAAGTTTTACAGTTTTATATTTTTAATTGATTTGAGTTAATTTGGATATATGTTGTAAGATATAGTTCCAAGATTATTTTTTTTCACATGTAGATATCTAATTATCACAATATCATTTGTTGAAGGAATGTCCTTTCCCCACTGTATGGTCTTGACATCCTGTATAAGATCATTTGAGCATGTAGGCAAGTGTTTATTTTGGAGCCCTCTATTCTATTCCATTGATCTGTCAGTCTTTATACCACTATCGCATTGTTTTGGTTACTGTGCCTTAGTAATATGTTTTGAAATGAGGAAATGTGAGTTTCCAAGTTTGTTATTTTTTCAAAATTATTTTGGTTTTTGGGGTTCCTTGATATATAAACTTTCTATTTCAAAAAAATTACCATTGGGATTTTGATAGAGATTGCATTGAATCTGTAGATTGCTTTGGGTAGTATAGATGTCTTAACAATATTAAGTCTTTCAGTCAATGGAAGACTACCAAGCAAGTTACTATATGCTTTTTTTTTTATTGTTAAATTTAATGGGGTGACATTGGTTGGTAACAATTACATAGTCCACATCACATCACCCATGCATCACATTATGTGCCCACCTCCCAGAATCAGGTCCCCCTCCACCACCATATAACTGGTGCCCACTCTCACCTCCCCCCACAACTCTCCCTCCCCCCTCCTCCCCCCTCTCCAGGTAACCACCAAACTATTGAGTGTGTCCATAATGCTGGTGCCCTCTCCCTCCTCCCCTCCTCTCTCCTTCCCCCCTCCTCCTATTACATCCTTGAATCCTCAGAATACACTTTATCATATCCATGATAGAGACTAATGAAGGCAGGGAGATACATGAGACTAACCCAATGTCATGTAGCTAAGCTAGTAAGT
>PVKE010039344.1:0-15055 GCA_004027555.1 Craseonycteris thonglongyai
CAGATATGGAAAATCATCATTTTGAAACAACCGTTTCTTCTTTTTGGCAAGCTGAAGAGGGTTCACACAATTTATTTTAAAACTATCGAGAATGGTGGAAGTTGTATAGGTGCAGGGTCCAGAAAGCCAGTGGCAATGTTAGATCAGCACTTCTTGAACCTTAGAGAAAAAAGTGTCAACCGTCAGATGACTGCGGCCACAGACAAGATGCGATGCTCAGCCTTGAAGACAGAGAGGAAGTCGGGCCTTGAGCTTCTGTTGAGCAAGTTTACACGGGGAGGACCGCTGGGCTCCGTGGCTCCCATCCATGAGAAACCACTCTGTTCTCTGTACTCTTCCCTTTTCTTTCCTTGTTTGTATGGTTCTCCATGATCTTAAAGCTTGTTACTTAATCATGCAGAGTCTCCCAAGCTCCCATCCCCAGTACAGCCCCCACAGAGCATGTGGTCTTTTCCCAACCAGCCCCACCCACCTCCCGTGACCTGTGGGTGGTGGTTACAACTGGGAGCTCTTGTGCACAAGTCACACTGTCAGCCTTGTGAGTTCAAGTATGGAGAGTGCTTTTTGTTCCTCACATCAAAACCCAGTGCCTCTATGACATCGGCCAGAATGACCATAGAGATTCAAGTTCTCACCCAGATTTTTCTTGTGCTTCCTGGTGGCACCAAAACAATCAACAGAGGACAGAAGTTCCACGTAGAGGTGCCATTTTGCAACATGTGTATTGGGTTATAGAAGAAGTAGCTTTCCTCAGGAAAAATTATAGGGAACAGGAAAGAAAGGGGAAAGTAAATGGCAGATTCAAGATGAGAGTTCAGCGGGTTTAATTCCTTCCTCCATAATTTTCATTACCCCGTCCTCTCCTGTATAAAGTTCTATGCAAACAGTACCTAGATCCTTCCTTCCAGATCACTGTGCCCACCATCTGGGAGGCAGAAACCACTAAGATGAGCTGCGGCTAAGACGCCAGGAGAGTGGGCTTCTGTCCTGTTAAACAAATTCACTAGTGAGGTCACCGAGACCTAAATCAGCTTTGTAGGCTCCTGAACCTCATCAGTTCTTTTGAGTTGACCTGCTGGAGCCCAAGGGCTTGACTTTCTAACCAGACTCACAAGGTGCTGATGTCTAAGCAGTCCCTGGGAAATCCAGCTAATGAGCAAGTTTGCAGGAGAGCAGGATGAACAGTGAAAAGGCCTGGGAGTGACTCTTGGACTGAGCTCCTCAAGAGATGGAGGGAATGCTGGAATGGCTCAGCAGGTTAAGCTCTTGTGTTGCAGCCCCAGGGTTCAAGGATCAAGGATCAAATCCTGGCCCCAGCCCATGTGGACCCATATGCTGAACTGGGGTGTGGCCCCCAGTTTGTTTCTCACTGGGGTGAGCTTCCCATGTGGGAGGCTTCTGGTTTGGCCCCCAGGCCAATTCCCGCCCTGCACAGTCCCCCACCAGTGTTGAATGAAATTATGTCGAAAGCTGATGATGCGCAACTATAGAGACTGTTCTGGGCCCTCCCCCTTCTCTCTCTGTCAAAAACATTAAATAAATCTTAAAAAAGAAAAAAAAGAAAAAGAGATAGAAAGTGTGTTCCTGCCATATCAAGCTTCCTCCCTCCACCAATGACTGACCAGGTCTCTCTTTCTAGACTCCATGAAGACTTCTAGCTTTCTGTTAATTCCTCCTTATTCTAGGTCACTGGTTCTCTGACTATGGAATTCTGGCATTCCATGAACCAAACAGAGGACTCTTTTCCCAAATTATAGAAAATAAGCTAATGGATAGAAGTGCTTCACAAGCATGCTTTCCTCTTAATACACTTTCTGTAAGCCATCCTCATATATGATGAAAGTGAAAAGCAAATTCCAGATAAATGTTAATTCCTCCTTGCTTTCTGGGACCCCACCCTTTCCTGGCTCTCCTCCCGCCTGTCTGTCTTGTCTCGTCTAGTTTGTGAGCCCTCCTGGCTCTGACACCTCTTTAGTGCTGGTCTTCCTCTGTGTTCTGTCCCTGTCCTCATCTTGCTCCAGACACTCATGCGTGATCTCACCATGCCCATGGGCTCAGAGGCCCCTCTATTCTGATTGCTTCCAAATCAGACTCCAGCTGAGCTCCTTCTCCTTAGTTCCAGACTGAGTGGCCTCCAGGACTTCTCCACATGACTCTCCCCCAGGCCTCTCAAGTTCAACATATACTGAAAGAACTGATTACCTACTCCTATGGACTCTGCTTTCTTCTTTGTTGCTGAAGTCAGAAATTTGCATACTGTCTGCATCAGCAGGGTTAGGAGTCCTTTCCAATGCCTCCTACTGATGGCACCTCTCAATGAGCTCTCCAATCAGTCCATATGACTCCATCACCATTCCTGGGTCAGGTGTTACCAGTGCTTTCTAAGAGAACTTCAATAGCTCCCAGCTGGTCTCCTGCCTCTGGCATCTCACCCTCCAATCCCTTTCTACATGGCAGTCAGTGACTTTCTAACATGAACATCCGGCCACTTCATTCCCTTGCTTAATGCTCTTCTTTATCCATTATCCTCAGAAAAAAAGCCCAAACTCAGGATGGGTTACAAGGTTTGTCAGGTTCTGGTCATCACTTATCTGTTGTCAACCCGCTCCTTCCCCACCCCCTTGCAACTTCCACACTGCCCAAATTTTTGTTCTGGCCATTTGAAATGACATTGTCCGTGGCCTCTCTCTCCCTTACGGATATGCACAGTACTCTCCCCTCTGTCTGGAACATTCTTCAGCACCTTCTGATCCTTCCCATCTCTATTTAGATCCTTTCCTCATCACTCCAAATTTGGGTCTGGAGCCCTCCTAGATGTTCTCCCCTCACAGCATCAGCATGCTATAATTACCTGTCTACTCATCTTTCTCCTCCACTGGACTGAACACAACATGAGGGCAGAAACTGTGTCTCTCTTTCCCCCACTGTTCTCTTTGTTCCTAGCACAATGCCAGGCATTTTACAGATGCTCAATAAACAGGTTGAATAAATGACCAATTGAATGACTAACTGAATGAACTCCTCTGGAATCTCACCACTCCCTGTAGCTGTCCCTAAGGAAACACTTGTTCCTCTGCATTATACCGGTAATTGGTTACTCTTACATTCTTCTTTCTAATCTGGGGCTCCTTTGGAGTGGAATTTGTGAGGCTCACCACTATATTCCAAGTCTCTAGTCCAAGCCCTAGCACATAGTAGGCATTTAATAAATATTTACTGGATGTTGAACATTACTGGAAATTCTATCAATCAGTTTGACAAAAACAATTAGTTTTTCTCTGGGTGTGTGTATTTTGGTTGAGATTTTGATACTGAGCACCTGTAATACAGCCACGTTTTCTGCCAAAGAAGTTGTTACCAGGATTATTGAATTAAATATATATCAAGATTTCACAGGACCTATTTGTGTACCCTAGCCCCACAGGAAACCCCAAGTCAGCCATCAGCTACATTCTCATAGATAAAGTTAGAAATAAGAAGACAATTTCCATCTTGAGCTATATGAAGCTTAAAGATGACTATAATGATGAAATCACTCAAATACTGAAAATCATTTATTTTGAAACAACTCTAGTTCTGCCACCTTAACCTGTTTTGAGAACTGATGGTTTACTCATACCACAAATCAGTGAATTAGAGTTGTTTTTTAAAAAGTTAGCAGTCTGATCTTTATGATACAAACAAAACTTGTTTTCAAGGAATTCTCTGGTATTACCAGCAACAAGTTTTACAAATCATGTGTATCAATTAGTATGCTTTAGGCTGCAAAGAACAGACTATCCAACTAAAGGCAATGTAAACAATGAGGAATTTATGATCTCACAAAACAAGAAATCTAGAGGTAAGTACTCCAGAATTCAACCACTCCAAAATTCTGGAATGGGCTGATGTTTCTTTGATGCTCTTAGCTTTTACCCTCTTGGTGGCAAGGTGGCTGCCATAGCTCCAAACATCACATCATCACATGATAACATTCAAAGTTAGGAAGGAACAGAACATTCTTTCCCATGTAGCTCTTGTTATTGAGGAAAAATATCTTTCCTAGAAGCCCCCAGCAACTTTCCCTAATGTCTCATTGGCCTGGATTGGTTCACATGCCCAGCTATTGGAAAGGCTGGGGATTAAACATTGGGCATTTTCAGACTTTCTGGCTTTGCTATCAAGGAAAAAATAATAACTGCTGTTTAGGCAACCTGGATCAGTTTCACAACGCTGTTCATTATTTTCCAGTTACAATCTCAAGAGTTGTTGGGGAGTTCAGGGTAAGGGAGAGTGTCTAGATTCTACCATTCACACTTCTTCTCTTTCAGCATTTTTGGCCAATAAAAAAAGACAAAAGATTGTCAGTCCGATGAGGATAATAATAACAGCAATAGCAACAATAACAGGAGCCCATAGTAACTGAGCACTTCCTCTGTGTCAGAATTCTAAGGGCTTCGCTGTACAATGTAACCTCGACCTTCAATAGGCAGGATTGGGGAGATAGAGTCAGAGAAGAGCTCCAGCCTCCTTCCACATCCTCACCCTCTCTGTTCCTTGAAACCCACTCTGATTGGCTAATTCTTCCCTGCCTTCTTGGATAAAATATCAGGCAGGTGCCATTGGCTTTTCTGGTCACTCTTAGGTAATAAAAAGTTCTCCAGGTGTAGATTACCCAGGGGCATGCATCTATCAAAACTCAGTGAATACACACTTAAGATTTCTTTTTTTTTTTTAAGATTTATTTTTATTGTGTTTTTTTTCTTTGACAGGGAGAGAGACAGACAGAGACAGAGAGAAGGGGAAGGGCCCAGAGCAGTCTCCATAGTCGACAGCATTAGTTTTCCATATAGTTTTACTCCACAGGTGGGTGCAGGGCTGCACAGGGCAGGAACTGGGTGGGAGCCTCCTGCATAGGCCCTGGCAAGAACTGAACTGGGGCAAGAACTACCCCAGTTCAGCATATGGATCCACATGGGCCAGAGCTGGGATTCCATCCTCAGTCTCCAGGGCTGCAAAGTGAGTGCTTAACCCACTGAGCCATCCCAGCTTCCCCCACAATTAAGATTTCTGCATTTCAACATCAGTAAATTTTACCTCAAAAGGAAAAAAAAAGAACTGTAAACAAATATTGGCCTGGGGGTTCCACCCAGCTCTGCCTCTGTGGTGGAAGCTTGTTCTTCCCATCCTCAATATTGATTCCACTCTTTCCAGCAAAAGCCCTAGATTTTCCTGTGGGTCCCACGCCTGTCTCTTCTCGAAGTCACTGCCTTTGATGTAGAACCTCACCCAACTCGGGGTGGGGGTGAGGGGGGAGGCATTTGAACCAGACTGGCCAATCAATGATTCTCATTCCCCTGGCCACAGTGACTGATGGATGGGTTGATCCTCTGAGTACTAGGGTGAATGTTCTTACCCAGGAGATTTGAAGTTGAGAGGACATGCCCTATTTTTCCCTGTATAAGATGCTCCCGTGTATAAGACAACCTCACTTGTCTAACCCAACATTAAGAAATCAATACACGGTTACTCCCTGGTATAAGATGACCCCCAATATTTGATCTAACAATTTTAGACAAAAGTATCATCTTATACATGGAAAAATACACTATGTTCTCAAAGTAGAAATTGTCATGGAAGACACAGGGCTGAACTTAGAAGAGAGTTCAGATCCTAATGGCATTCATTGTTTGAGCTCCTGTCTGCAGCCATGCTTTTGAATTTTCTAGTTACATGAGCCAATACTCTTTAAAAAAGCTTGCAACTCTGCCCCTTCAGGCCCATCCCCACCACCACTGCCTAATGTGGGTCTTGTCATCTCTTATGTGGTTTAATGCAAAAGCCTCTTGACTATTTTCTACTCCTCCAGTCCATCCTCTCACTTGCTGTCAGAGTGAACTTTCTAAACACAGATCTGATTAGGTCATGGCCCTGCTTAAAACCCTCCAATGGCTCCCTTTTGTCTCCAAGGATAAAACCCACGCTCCTTAGCTCACCCTGCGAGGCCCTGATAGCCTGGTCAGCACCTCCCCTCCTCCCACCACACACTGACCAGAGAAAACCACGTGCAGCTCCCTCCAAGCTTCACAATGGTGCTAAGGCTGTGTATGTTCTCTTTTCTGCTAGAAACACCCTTTCCCTTCTTCTCCACCTGATAAATGGTGGCTCACCCCTTAGCACCCAAGCGGAGCACTGGGTCAGGTGCCCCCTTCCTCAGCATTTCTCTTGCACTTACCACAATGCATAATTATCCCCATCTTGTGGTTACACGCCTCTCATTAGATATTGGGCTCACAGGGGTTAGGATTATGTCTTAGAGTTACTCCGTAGTCAGGTCTGCCCAGGACAGTTTTGGCTTTTGTTTGATGTCTCAGTATAATCATTAAGAGTACCCATATTTATTCTCAAAAGTGTCCTGGTTTGGATGACAAATTATATGTTCACCCTACTTCTTCATGACCAGGTCTGTGTTAGCGCAGAGTGAGTGTTAACAAAATATTTTCAAATAACTACATGAATAAGTGATCCCCCCTGGGTCTCATTTTCTTCTATCAAATAAATAGCTGAATTAGATGATTTCTAAGTTCTGTATTGCTTGACATGGTTCAAAGTCAGTAATGCAAAAGCCTCGGCCCAGCAATTTTGGTTTATCTTCCCCTTGAAAAGAACCTCCATATAGAATTCCACATTTAAACATGTTCACACCTGGATTAACCACAGTAGAGACGGTGGTCTGCTGGGAGTCTGGTTATTAACACAAATAACTTGTCTACTGAAGACACAGTTCCCTTTGCCCCACCAGGAACCGGATAATCTAACAACAGACAGACAATTTCCACTTATTCTAGTGATGCATGTTGCATCAATAGTATGACTACTGCTCAGACGTATCTCCTGAATTGTGGTATGCTTCCACTTCTAACCTCTCCCATTCATGTCCCTGAGTGCGCGCATACATGTCTGCCACAGGCGGCAGCATGCAATCTCACCTCGATTTCTACTTGATTGCAGAAAGCCCTCCACCGTAAATAACAACTGACTGTGGTCACATTTCATTTTCCAAGAGCAGAGTACATGCAAAGGCACTGTAAGACACAGTGTCTTGCCCTTTCAAGTGTAAAACTCACATTCACATTTTTATATTTACCCACCTCTGGGTTCCAAAATTTAGTGCAGTTAAAGTTTTAGATCAGCTACACTTGAACAATTTAAATATTCTACAAACAACCAAATAACAACACTAAATAACCTTGGTCAGTCAGTGACCTATAAAATTATAGCCTTTGATTATTTTTTTAACATTAGATTCCTTACCTTTTTTTTTTTTTTTAATTGGGTGTCAGTGGAACATGGTCAGGTTTTAACAAAACTTGTAGAAGGTAGTTTTTAAGAACAATGAACTTCCCCTGATGGTAAAATTAAAAAAAAAAACAACAAGTTTATTTGTATAACTTGTACACCTCTATCTCCCATGAGGCACCAACCAAAAATAAATTTTCCAATACACTTAATGTTGACACTCTACAACACTATTCTAGTGACCAAGAAAAGCTTCCTCTGAAGATATGAAAAATAAATTACTCTGCATTTCTCACTATCTTTTAGAAAAGATATTGAATTAATATCTCATAAATCAAATATCTGTTGTGTCACTGGACTAGTTTAATAATTCCATGCTTTTTTTTAAATTTGAGATTTGCCAGAAAAAAGAAACAACTATATACAGATTTTTCAAAAGTTCTGTTTTAGTCACTTTGGAGAGCAATTTGGCAACATCTTGTAAAATAGGAAATGTGGACACCCCATATGTCCCAGCAACCCTACTTCTAGTTATATACGCTGGGACAGTGGCTTTTGAATTTTTGGTACCAGGTCTCCCTTACACTCTTAAAAATGACTAAGGACATCAGAGAGATTTTATTCATGCAGAAGGTATCTACTGATATTTAACTTACTGGAAATTAAAACAGAAAGATTTAAATCATTTATTAGGTCATTTAAAACATCATGTTAATATAAATAACATTTTTATTAAAATAATTACATGCCTATTTTCCCAAGAAAAAATACTAGTAGGAGTGTGGCATTGTGTTAGATTTTTTGTGAATCTCTATGTCTGACTTAACAGAAGCCGTCCAGGTTCTCATAGCTGCTTCTGCAGTCAATCAGTTGCAATGTCAACATTATGTGGCCTCTGGAAAGTGCCTGTGTACATTCATGAGAGAGTAAGCATGAATAAGGGCAAATAGAATCTCAGTTTTTATCTCATAGCTCAGACCACACTTTGAGAACCACTGCCCTAGAGAAATTCAAGCACAAGTGTAAAGATGTTCCTCGTAGTATTGTTATAATGAGAAAGTGGAACCAACATTCACCTTGCAGTCCATCTATAGGGCTGCATTACTGTTGCTTTGTTCACTACATATTTCCCGTTCTTAGCACATGTTGGCACATGGTTGATGCTCAATAAGTACTTGTGGAAGGAGGGAAAGAAGAGAGGCAGCGAGGGAGGAAATATAAATATTGTTCTGCAACTTGCTTCAAAATTTAACTCTATTTTGTGGACATCTTTCCACAGATGTAGGCTTTTAGTGCAAAGGGTGGGAATGGCCAAAAGCCATGCGTTTCATGTATAATTAGTACTGTAAGCTTCTTTTTCTATTGCCTAAAAATAACAGTGTACTATGCATTTAAGATGCTTTGATCTGTTAATCACTACTGCCACCTAGTGATGCATTGAAGAATATACACATTATTGGCAAAAAATGGGTCTTTTGCACACTTTGGGAGTATTCTGTAACTCAGTAAGAAAATTGAGTCAATTACTTAAAAGCCTTTCTAGAAATAATATAACCAATGTAGATATCTTTGTTATTCCTGTTATTTGCATGTACACTGGAGGATTTTCTTAAGATAATTTATGTAAATTTGTTAACATTTCTCAGTTCATACAACAAAAACCTATGGTTGAAAGAAGTGAGATTATTTTCTTTATGTAAGTGTATTCTTCTTTCTCTCCTCTTTTCTTGATTTTGCTTGATCTCTAATTTACATGATTTTTTTTAACTGCATGCAGAAAAAAATAGCAGTGCATAGTAACTGCTCAATAAATGTTTGCTGCTAATAAGAAAAATATAAACTATCTGATTGTTACCAATCAATATCACCCCAATAAATTTAACAATATAAATAAATAATAATAATAATAAAATTTAAAAAAATGGGAGATGCAAATTTTTAAAAAAAGAAAAATATAAACATTCATAGCCTTTTTTCAATGCTTTTCTTGTTCAATTTTGTAACCAACCTCAATGCCTAGCACATATGGGAATCCAACATTGCAGAAGGAAAGTAGGGAGGGAAGGAAAGACAATGGAAAGGCAGAAGGAAGGCTGACTATGCTCAAAAAGAGATGGAATGCTATGGGGCATGGTGGAATGGCTCAGTAGGTTGAGCACTCGTCTTGCAGCCCTGGGGCCTGAGGATTGAGTCCTGGCCCCGGTCCGTGCAGACCCAAATGCTGGACTGGGGTGTACCCCCAATTCAGTTCCCACCAGCGCAAGCCTCCTATGTGGGAGGCCCCTGGCTCGCGTGGGTGTGCCTACCATGCGGGAGGCTCCCGGCCAACTCCTGCCCTTTGCAGCCCAATGCCCACCTGTGGAATGAAACTATGCAGGAAACTAATGATGTGCAACTATGGAGACTGTTCTGGGCCCTCCCCCTTCTCTCTGTCTCTCTCTCTGTCAAAAACAATAAAAATAAATCTTAAAAAAAAAAAGAGGGAAGCTGGGATGGCTCAGCTGGTTAAGCACTCACTTTGCAGCCCCGGAGACCAAGGATCGAATCCTGGCCCCAGCCCAGGTGGACCCATATGCTGAACTGGGGTGTGCCCCCAGTTCAGTTCTCTCCCTGTCTCTGTATCTCTCTCTCTCTCTCTATCTCTCTCTCTCTCTCTGTGAAAAACATTGAAAAAAAAATCTATTTAAAAAAAAAAAAAAGGATGATCCATTAAACGAGACTCTGAGAGGTTAACTTGCCCAAAGTCACAGGTGAGGTGGGTCAGCTCTTTTGACTTTCTGATCAGAATTTGCCTTTTAAAATAATACCCTATCCTTCTTTATCGCTGTATGAGACCACAAAGGCCTGCTAGGGAAAAAAGAAAAAAATGTAAAATGCAGAACAAAAACGTAAAATTATTTGGCAGGGTCGTGCACCCCGATCGACCGAGCCCAAAACTCGGCTGTGAGCGACTCTAGGGCCCGCGGAGGACTCTGCGACTCGGTGGTAACCTCGCCCACGTAGTGCCGGCTCCAGCAGGTGCACCAACCAGCGGCCCGGGGGACCCGCTAGGAGCTCAATCGAGAACCAGAGGACGACTGAGCCGGCAGAGTCTGCGCAGAGGAGATACCTGAGCCCATGGGGGGCGGCCGGGGGGCGCGCACGCGGATTGGTGGGGCGCGGGGGCAGGGGGCTCGCCTCCTCGGGGAGCACACCGGAAGTGGCCGCCGGCCGCGGGCCTGGCGTCTCAGATGTTGGCTCCGCGCCCTAGTGAGGAGCAGGGATGGCGCGATGGCGGCCGCGGAGGGAGCCACCATCGAGCGGGAGGCTGGGGGTGTCCTGGAGGTGAGATCCTGTTGCATTCGCACAGCTGGGGGCCCCTGCTCCTGGTTCCCTCTGGGAAGCAGGGTACAGGGCAGATCTTCCGAGGCAGGTGGTGGGCTCCTCCATGTGGGGAGAGGCCGGGGCCTCGGGGATGCAGGCGCGTGGTCCGTGGTGCTGGGCCATCTGTGCTCTTAGCCCTCTTCTGGGTCTCAGGAGTGCCCTGTCCACAGCCCTCTCCCTGCCGCGTCCCACTGCTTTACCCAGTTCCCTTCTGTGGGCACCGCAAATATCTCTCCCAGACCCAGAATAAACCCTCAGGTGTAAATTGACCCTATTCTTTGCCCAATGCTGTGGCAGGTGCTTGTGTAGATGTGACTTAAAGTACAAGATCTGGTTCCTCCGCTTCAGAAGTAGCTGACAGCCCGGTTGGGAGCACGACACTGAACTACAGAAATGTTATTTCATCTGAGTGTTACCAATATAAACTGGAGCCAGAAAACATGGGTTGAGATTTCACAGCAATCCAAACATGAGATGAGAAGGTTCTGGATTAAGATGGGTTTGGAGAGAATCAAAGGAGCAGTTTTCAGTTAGGTAGTAGGTATGGACAGAGCTAATAGAGATGGAGTCCAAGATGACTAAGGCCGTGCTTCTCAAATTGTAACATAGCTACAAATTACACAGAGCTTGGGAAGCACAGATTTCTGGCCCCTCCCCACAGGCTCTGGCTAAGTAGTCTAGGATGGTGCTTGAGAATTTGCATCAGCCACACTCAGCTCCTGGGTGTACCTGGGTGTGTGGATCACATTTTAGGTGGCACTACAGTACTGTTCTGGCTTAGAACCCCTAGAATACAAGCCCATGAGAACAGGAACTTTTGTCTTCTTTGCCAGTGTATTGTGGGACCTAGGACAGTGCTGGACACTAGGCTCATGACATATATTTGTTCACAAAAATCTGGTCATTTGGGAAGAAATGGATAGTAAAGAGGGGAGAATAAGCTTAGCAGCAAAAGTTAGAAGTTCATTTTTATCAATTTGATTCACTTTGTCAATAAGACATTGGACTGCAGATGCACTGTGCATATAAACTGAAGAAGGGTTTAAATTTCTGATTCAGCCTGGACAAAGATGATAAATGAAGCCAGAGGTGATATGGTTGTCGATATAAATGTAAAAAGAGAGGACTAGAGACTCGGCCTCAGTAACACCAACATTTAATAGAAGGAGAAAGCTGGAGAATAAATATGGTAAAAAAGTAGAGTGGTTGGGGTGTCATGCATTATAGAAGCTGAGGGAGAAAAAAATTTCAGGGATTATTTTGTCAAGGGAAAGAGGATGCTCAATTTCTTAGAACAATTTTTTGGAACAGGTACTGTTCTAAAACTGAACAAAACTAAGATTTCCACCCCACAGAGTTTACATTCTTGAGAGGTTTACACTGTAGTCTGTGGCTTTCTAATGTTAGTTTGTTTGTTTTTTTCCCTAATCTGTACAATAACACTTTGCAATAAATAGTAGTATTTCTGTTTTACATTTGGAGGAATGATGGTTGAGGGAGATTAAGCAGCCAGGATTTTAACTTGTCAACTTGCTTCCAAAGCCCATGTTCTGGTCAGGACTCTAAACTGTTACACGAGTGCCACTTTTCTGCATTAGACACTACTGGCATGCTAATGATTCCAAAATCTGTCTCCATTCTACACTTTCCTCTTGGGTTTCTGACCCACTGATCCATCAGTTTCCTGTACATATCCTCCTGGACACCCACAGGTACGTCAACTATAACATGTCTGAAGTGGAATTCACCACTCCCTCTCCCGCATCCCCACTCTAACTCCGACTCCCCAATGTAGGCAGTTGTGCAAGTTAGAAACTTGAATGTTATCCTTAATGCCTGCTCTTTTCCCTCACCCCCTCTATCTAGAATATCCCATTTCTGCCTGTTGTTATTTCTTTAATATACTGGCTCAATCTACTTCTGTTTCTCTCCCCACCAATCTGTGTTATAACAGATTACTGCTGTTGTCTCCCAACTGATATTGAAGCTTTAGCCTTGCATCCTGCAGTCCATTCTCTATAAAGCAGGCAGAACAGTTTTAAAAAGGTACCGTAAGTCTGAGAATGCCATTCTCCTGCTTTAACCCCTTCAGTGGTTTCCCATTGCCTTCAGGAGAAAGTCCAAACATCTTGGCCTGGTATACAAGGCCTTCCATGACGTGACCAGTATTTTTCCAGCTTCATTGTTTACTATCTAGTACCCTGGGCTTTAGTCATGCAGTGCATCCATGAATACATCATGGCTTCTCTCACATCCTGGCCTTTGTACATGCCATAGCCTCAATCTGAAAAGTCCTTTTTCTTTTTGTCTAGTTATCTTGAATTAACTTTGAGGCCTCGGCTTAGAAACTACCTCCTTCAGGAAGTTTCCTCACTCATCCCACTTCCAAGGTTGGTGCTCTTCCTGTGAGGTCCCATAGCACCCCGTACTTACCTTCTGAGCATTTATCCCATTTAATTGACATTGTAACAGCCATCTCAAGTTCCTCAATGACAGGGTCTCTGTCCTCATTATTGTATTGTATTGTCATTCTCGTCATTGCACTCCCTAGCACAGTGCCTGGCTCATAGGAGGGGCTCAGTTACAGTAGAAGAATGGAAGAGAAGAAACACAGTAGAGACAAAGTGTCACTGAAAAGACAAAGCAGTAGGTAGTGATTTTTACCACATGGTCTCACAAATTTCGAAAGCGAGGGGCAAGATTATCTACTGAGGGGAAGCCAGGATGGCTCAGTGGGTTAAGCGCTCACTTTGCAGCGCCGGGGACCAGGGATCAAATCCCGGCCCCAGCCCTTGCGGAACCATATGCTGAACTGGGAGCTCCCCCAGTTCAGTTCTCTCTCTGTCTCTGTATCTCTCCCTCTCTGCTACTGGCTCTGTATCGTGAAGTTATTGAGTAAGAACTTCTGTTTCAGGAATTCAAGATGCTGCAGGATGTGGCTGTGAATGAATCACAACAGGATGCTGGTCACCAGGTTTGCCCCCAGCGGAATCTCTGCAAGGAAGAGATGCTGGGAAAGGAAGCAGAGCTGGTCTCTCTGGGTAAGGGCTTTGTCTTCTAACTTAGCATCCATATACTCTTGAGTTCTCTGAGTTTTGGTTGAGAAACAAAAAACAAAAGTTTTTAAGAGCTCAGTGGAATTACAGGATTTTTTTAGTATATGTGCTGCCAAAGCAAACACAAAATTAGAGGAATAAGAATTCCCGATTCTGGGTGATGAGTACATAATGCAAGGTATAGACAATGTGGTATAGAATTGTACACCTGGAAACAGTGTAATTGAAATCAATTAATGTCACCCCAATAAATTTAACAAAAAAAAACAAAACCAAAAAGAATTCCCAATGACTTTGACTCTTGGAGGCAAGATGCTTTTGTTCTTGGTTAGAGGATGGCTAGTCTGATCTTGTAATTGGAAATGGATAGCTCCTTGCCTTTCCTTGTGCTTGCTCTATCTCTGTCTTATTAGTCCTGTTGGAAACTAGTAGATGGCCAAAACTCAACTCATCTTCAAATCTTCAGACCTACTCTTCCAACCCTTGAAACTTACTCTTCCTCCTATGTTAAGGTGACCAGATTTTAACATTGGTAAAGCGGGACACCATTGACCGGGGGTGGGGGGGGATGTTCTTGATTAAAAATTTGGTCTATCTCCCGCCGTTCCCTAACTTGTTGTGCATCTTTCCAAAAATCAGAACTTTTTTAAAACACCGCGGGACATGGGACAAATTGTTAAAAATCAGGACTGTCCCGCCAAAAGCGGGACATCTGGTCACCTTATCCTATGTCCTTTTTCTTCATAAACAGCACCATATTCCACCCATTGCTCAAGTCAGGAAACTGAAAAGTCATTCTTGACTCTGTTGTTTCCCCACATGCAGTTATCATGATCTGTTAATTCTAGGTTTTCCCACAGTGCATAGTGTTTACCTTATTGGTCACTGGTCACACTGTCTTGTTATCTACTTATACATGTCTCCCCACCACTGAACTGTGAGTTCCTTGAGGGCAGGGAGTGTATCTTACGTTCCTTTTGATATTCCCAGTACCTACTACAATGTCTGGAACATAGTGGGTTCTCAATTCATGCTGTTAGGTGAACAAAAAGCTTTTACTTTCTATTCTACAAAAATAATTTCCAATTGTTTAGTCACAGTTCTCCATTTAAATTGACTTAGTGCTCACCATCCATTCTTTTACAGTGTCCTCAATTCCTGAATGGTTATTTTAATTCATTTCTTCAGCTCTATTTCAGCCTTCTTTTCAAAAAGGGAGCACAGGTATCATAGTCCCTGAGTTTTTTGTTTGTTTGTTTTTGTTTTTTGTTTGTTTATTCTGTTATTTATTTATTTATTTTTATTGTTACATTTAATGGGGTGACATTGGTTGGTAACAATCAGACAGTTTCCCAATG
>PVKE010039345.1:0-15055 GCA_004027555.1 Craseonycteris thonglongyai
TATCATTTTGTATGTCATAATATTTAATATCAATTTAAAACATTGACTCATTACTCTTTTATTTATTTATTTTTTTTAAAGATTTATTTTGTTGACGTTTGACAGAGAGAAACAGAGACAGAGAGAAGGGGAAGGGCCCAGAGCAGTCTCCATAGTTGACAGCATTAGTTTTCCATATAGTTTCACTCCACAGGTGGGCACATGGTTGCACAGAGCAGGAACTGGGCAGGGAGCCTCCCACATAGGTCCCGGCAAGAACTGAACTGGGGGCACACCCCAGTTTAGCATGTGGGTCTGCATGGACCGGGTCCGGGATTCGATCCTTGGTTCTCAGGGCTTCAAAGCGAGTGCTTTACTCTGAGCCATCCCAGCTTTCCCTGACTCATTACTTTTACTGGGTTTTCTTATAAAGGTTTTAAATTTGTTTTAAGGCTAAGCTTTTATATACTTGCTATAGAAGAAGGCAAAATATGAGAAATCATTGGTCAACGTAGAATTTCAAGACATACAGTACAACTTTCTTGAATATGTTTCTTTAAATTGGAACCTTTGCAAGTTTAAAATAAAATGGGTCTTCAAAAATAATCAGTTGTAGAATAATGCAAATGAGTAAAATGTTACTTTTTTTCATCTTTTAATTCTTTTGCCATGTGCTTAATAAACATGAGTTAAGTTTTGCAAAATATATGCTGAACATTTACCAGATTTTAAAAATAATAATAAAAAGTGTCATACTCAAGTGATTTAAGACCAACATTCTAGAGGTATGTAGTAGCCATTAATCACTTGGGTATGAATCTTTACTCACAGGAACCTGAGCTTTGGATCTTTTGATGATCTTTTTATACTTAACAGGTTGGTGGTGAGGGGATGACATGTTTAAGAAAATAAGAAAAGAATTAAGATGTAAACAAAGGTAATAAATTTGGAGATAAAACCCAATATCTGATTCTTGGAGAAGGGAAAATTCTTAGTAAATAGATAAATTACTAAGTAGTCTTAATCAAGAAATTGGGAAAATTGTCAAAGAGCTTATCATTCAACAGAATCTCAGGGCCCCGAATTCTCACACAACTCTGATATCTCAAAGAATAGATAATTCCAGTACACATAGTTCTAGTACTATTTCAGAACATAAAGTATGAAAACTTTACAGTCCTTTATTTAAACCAAATACTGATAACAAATCCTGACTAAAGGTAACACCAAAAAAGAAAACTACAGAGCAGTTTCACTTAAATGTTCAAAATAAAATTCAATGGTATATTAAGTGTAACATACCATGATCAAGTGAGGTTCATCCCCAAAATATAAGGGTAGTTCAATATTTTGTGCTTTATTAATATATTTATCACGTTAGATCAGAAGAAGAAAAAACTACCTGGTTGTTTGTCAAGGCACTGATAAGATTCAAATTAAAAAAACAAAAATGACACAGCACTTAGGCTACTTCAGATAGAGCAATGAAGCACCTTCTAAAAACCAGCATCATACTTAACGGGTGTTTGGGGGAAGAAGAGGTTAGGGATGTTGTATCTCATTAGAGAGAATTCACCCCCTATTTCAAGTCAAACATTTAAATAACAGTTAATAGAGAGCACCTTTTTTTTTTTTAACATTAAAAGCTCACAAACACATTCATACCTCAACCAAAAAGCCAATAAATTACCGTCATACTAATGTCAGGAACTAGGCAAAAATGTGTTTCTATATCCATTACATGTCTTTTGAAGGTATTGGCCACTATAAGACAGGGAGGGAAATTAGATGCATAATAATTGAAAAAATGGAAAATGGGAAAAATCAAGTCAATCAAGAAAAAATGTAGGGATGCTGGGATAGCTCAACAGTTTGAATGCTTGCCTTGGAACTGTGAGATCTGGGGATTGAATCCCGGCCCTGGCCCCAGCCCATGCAAACCCATATGCTGAACTGTGGCATAACTAGTAACCACCAAGATGGCAGTGAAGATTCTCACCACCCATGCAGGAGGCTCCCATTTGGTTCCCACCCCATGCAGCCTCACTTCCACCTGTGTGGAATGAAACTATGTCATGACTAATGATGTACAACTATGGAGATTTCTCTGGGCTCTCCCCACTACTCACTTTCTCTCTCTCCTTTTCTCAAATAATAAATGTTTAGAAAAGAAAAGAAAAAAATTTAAACAATAAGAATTTATTTTACAGGATGTAAAATTAATGAGCAAGAATCAGTAGCTTTTATATAAGCAGATAATAACCAGTTGGAAGATAGTGTGGAAGCCAATGTCCATTTATTACAGCAAGGGAAAGACAAAATGCCTAGGAATAAATGTAACAAATGTTACAGTGGTAACCTTGAGTGAGGGTATTGTATGGTAGGAAGGTTACAGTTTTAATTTGTACTGATTTTTCATTGATTCATTATGTAGAAGCAATTTTCAAATATTTGAATGTTACATACATGTTTATTTCTATTTTTACTGGTTTCTCATTCAATTTTATTATGGTAAAAGAACCATACTCTAAGATTTCAGGTTAGTTTTATTTATTTGTTTGTTTTTTTGTTTTGTCTCCCTACTGAGATTTGCTTTATGGTTCAGCATATCTAGTAAGTCCTGGTGAATGTTCCATGTACACTTAAAAGAAAGTATATTATGTAATAGTTGGTACAGTGTTTTACAAATATAATTAGGTCATGGTAGTTCATAGTGTTGTTCAGGTATACAGGTATATCCTTAAGTGTTTTTTTGTTTTCTTTTGCTGATACTATGTATTGAAAGAGGGATGTTAAAAATTTCAACCATGATTGTCAATTTGTTTTTTCCTTTAATGTCGATTTTGTTTCATGTACTTTAAAGCTGTATGACTATACACATTTATGAAGGGGGACCCAAAAAATACCTGAGGGCAGGCCCTTTGTAGTACAAGCTTCTTCCCCTGTTAGGTGAGTGTTCTAGGAAACCTTCTGCATCAGTATACCAGCTGGCATTGTTGTGAGAGGCTACTTTCAGCTTCAGTGACTTTTTTTGGAGACTCTTTTAATGCATTTGCCCATTTCATGATAGGTGATTTACATGAACAGCGTGCAGCAGACAGTGCACCTGCCCACACCGCACTGAGTGTTCAGCAGTTTTTGACCAAAAACAGAATGACCTCAGTGCTCCACCCTCTTACTTACATCTGATCTCTCCCCTAGCCACTTGTTTTTTGTTTCCCCTGATTAAAAAAATTCCTAAGGGAAACATTTTGCTGATGTGGAAGCACTAGAAGGCATCAAAATCTGCGAGTTCAAAAACTGTTTTGGGCAGTGGAAATAGCATTTAAATAAGTGTATTGCATGCAACGGAAAGTACTTTGAAGGAGACTGAAGCTTAAACATGTAAGAGTAAAGAAACAATTTTTTATACATACCGTAAATTGTTTTTTGGGGTCCCCCTCATATATTAACATTTATTGTTGTTTTTCTGATACTTGATTTTTTTGTAAGTATAAAGTGTTACCGTACTCTTTATTTATTTATTTATTTATTTATTTATATTATTATATTTTGTTCAATTTAGTGGGGTGACATTGGTTGGTAACAATTAGATAGTTTCCCGATGTACAAGTTCACATCACATCACCCATGCATCCGCATTATGTGCCCACCTCCCAGAATCAGGTCCCCGTCCCCCTCTACCACCATATATCTGGTGCCCACTCCCACCCCCTGCCCCCACAACTCTCCCTCCCCCAGAAGGGGGAGAACCCTTCTCCAGGTAACCACCACCAACTTTAAGATTATGTTTGTATAGTGTATCTCTCTTGCTTTCATTTTAATGTTTTTATTTTCAAATTATGTATCTTATAGACAGTAGATAATCCATTGACATATATTGTAAATATTGATATGGTTGAATTTAGATGTCATTTTCTTGTCTTTATGGGTTTTTTTGTTGTGTTTTTCTATATTCTTTTGGGTTAATCAAATATTTTGCAGCAGCAATTCTCAGAGTTTGATTTGGGGGGGTCCCTAGGACATCACGTGACCCTGAAAGTGACAAAACTGTTGTTATTTTCCTTTTGACTCTCCTTTCCTCATAAGTGCACAGAATAATTTTCAGAGGCCACATGATGTGTGATATTATAATAGATTGAATGCAAAGGCAGATAATGCGATTCCATTTGTATTCTTTTAAGTCCAAACATTAATTTGCAAAAAAAGGGTAAAATTAATTTTCTCACTTTTTTTGAGAATATAATTATTTTTCTTAAAAATGTTATGTTTACATGCAATGGGTTTATTGTTGCTTTTTAAATTTTAATACGGTAAATATTAACAGATACAACCCACATAAAGAAAAGTTCTTTGGGGTCCTCATTGATTTTTGAAAATGTTGGGGAAGCCAGGATGGCTCAGCAGGTTAAGAGCTCGCTTTGCAGCTGCAGGGACCGAAGATGGAATCCCGGCCCTGGCCCATACGGACCCATATACTGAACTGGGGTGTTCTTCCATGCGGGAGGCTCCCAGTTTTGGTTCTTGCCCCCGGTTTGACCCCTGGCTCAAGGGGGCGTGCCTCCTAGGCAGGAGGCCCCCAGCCCAGTTCCACCCTGCGCGGCCCCACCCACCTCTGTGGAATGAAACCATGTCGAAAAACTGATGACGGACAACTGTGGAGACTGCTCTGGGCCTTCCCCCTTCTCTCTGTCTCTCTGTTTCTCTCTCAAAAACAATAAAATAAATCTTAAAAAAAAAAAATGTTGGAAGGGTTTCTGAAACCAGAAATTTGGGAATCACTGTTTTACAATATTACATTTTAATTTCATTTGTTGACTTTTTAGATATATCTCTTCATTAAAAAAAAAAATTGTCACTCTAAGCTAGGGATTATAAATTGTATCTTAAATTTATCACAGGCTATTAAAAGTTAATATTGTACCTACCACATGATATAGATTATATAAAACCATACAGTAATATTTATTAATTTACCCTCTTCCTGTCTGGAGGGGAACTGAATTGTCTTATTTCAGGGCAGTGGCTGGAGGAGGGGCAGCTTTCTCCCAGACAAGTGCTGTCAGACACCATTGTTCTTTTGTTGAGCTTTCCTCCCTCCACGTGAGCAGATGCAAGCCAGGTGTCCTATCTGAGTTTCCATAAACCTAGCTAACTGTTCAACCCACCCTGGCAATTTCCCAAAATCTCACCTCACTCCACTCAACTTGTAGGCCCACTGAAGCCATTTCCAGTGGCTTTTCCATACAAACGACTTGTATTGTTCCGTGCTGTGTACTTTCGTAAACTCTCTCAAAGGTTTGCAAACCCCAAACAAACAACAGCTGGGGTTGGCATGTCCCATACCTCTTGCTAAGCAGCCCCAAGTCCAGCATAAGTGGCTTCTATCTGCAGACCACTTTATAGTTCATACCAAGTGGCCTTTGGAAGGCTACAGGCAGTGGCTGACCTTGGCCTGCACCAAAGCACCATCCGCCTCCACAAATGACATACTCAGAGAACATACATGGAGGCACCAGAGCCCTACTAAAGTGAATCCTGCTCTGTGGGATAATACCCTGCACCACATTTCCTCCACTATAGTCATGGCCAGTCCTTAACCAACTCTCCTGAGGGTCAGTCCCTCCCATTGACATGCCAACAGTAACCAAGTCTCATCCACAACATGAGGGCATACATACGCAAAGGAAATGCTTGGAGCACTCAGCTCAGAGGTGACCAGGGAGATTGAGACACTGGGCCTCACAGGACACCTACTATATAAGGCCACTCTCCCAAGATTGGGAGACATAGCATCTCTACCTAATACATAGAAACAAACACGGGGAGGGAGTCAAAATGAGGAGACAAAGAAACGAGTCCCAAATGAAAGAACAAAACAGAACTCCAGAAAAAGAACTGAACAAAATGGAAACAAGCAATCTACCAGATGTAGAATTCAGTGAGAAATTTAACAAAGACAGGAAACAAAAAGGAGATACAAAACATAAAAAAAGAACTGGTCAGAAATGAAGAGCAAGCTTGTTCAACCTGTAGCCCATGGTCTGCATATAGCCCAACACAAATTTGTAAACTTTGTAAAACATCATGAGAAGTTTTTGAGATTTTTTAAAGCTTATCATTTAACATTAGCATTAGTGTATTTTATATGTGCCCAAGACAGTTCTTCTGCCAGTGTGGCTCAGAGAAGCCAAAAGGTTGGACACCCCTGCATTATAGCAATCAGCTGTAGATTATATGAAGCAGAGAATCAAATCAGTGCTTTGAAGATAAGGTAGCAGAAAACACCCAATCAGGAATTTTTTTTAAATGAGGATAATTTAAGGGGCCTTTGGGACAACATAAAGTGTACCAACATTTGCATCATAGAAAAAAGAAGGAGAGAACAAGGAATTGAAAACCTATCTGAAGAAATAATGATGGAAAATTTCCCTAACCTGGTGAAGGAAATGGACATACAAGCCCAGAAAGCATGAGAGTTCCAAACAAAATAAACCCAAAGAGGCCCACACCAGGACACATCATAATTAAATTGCCAAAGGTTAATGACAAAGAGAATCTTAAAATCTTAAAGGAGAGAAGCAGTTAGTTACCTACAAGGGGACTTCCATAAGACTGTTATCTGATTTATCAACAAAAACCTTGCAGGCCAAAAGGGATTGGCATGAAACATCCAAAATGATTAAAAGTAAGGATCTGCAACCAAGATTACTCTACCCAGCAAAGCTGTCATTTAGAATTAAAGGACAGATAAAGAACCTCCCAGATAAGAAAAAGCTAAAGAATTTCCCCACCACCAACCCATTATTACAATAAATATTAAAGGAACTTCTTTAAGAATAAGAAGGAAAAAAGGTGGAAAATATGAATAAGATGGCAATAATTACATATCTATCAACAATTACTTAAATAAATGTAAATAGATTAAATGCTCCATACAAAAGACAGGATGGCTGAATGGATAAGAAAACAAGACCCTTACATATGCTGCCTACAGGAAACTCAGTTCAGATGAACAGACACAGAGACAGAAAGTAAAGGGATGGAAAAAGACTTTGTGGAAGTGGAAACACAAAAAAAAGCGGGGGTAGCAGTACTTATACCAGACACAATAGACCTTAAAACAAAGGTTATAACAAGAGACGAAGAAGGACCCAGTAATTCCACTTATGGGTATTTATCCGAAGAAACCCAAAATGCTACTTTGAAGGACATTTATATCAATGTGTTCATTGAAGCATTATTTAGAATGGCCAAAATCAGGAGTCAACCTGGCTGTCCATCAGTGGATGAATGGTTAAAGAAGAGCTGGTATAAAAAATGAAATATTACTCAGCCATAAAAAAGAATGAAATTGTAATGAGTATAACAACTATCAGGTAGTCGGTTTATTTGGGGTGATCACTTTGTAAATTATATAAATGTCTAATCATTACGTTGTAAACCTGAAAATAATATAATGTTTGTCAACTGTAATTGATAAATAAAAACTCAATTTTGAAAAAATTTTCTTTTATACCCTTATTTGTATGCTCTAATAAGCATAGTCTATTTACTTGTGTTGC
Source organism: Craseonycteris thonglongyai (assembly GCA_004027555.1). Taxonomy (NCBI): domain Eukaryota; kingdom Metazoa; phylum Chordata; class Mammalia; order Chiroptera; family Craseonycteridae; genus Craseonycteris; species Craseonycteris thonglongyai. The sequence goes on from PVKE010039345.1 coordinate 7,545, forward strand.
TAGGAAGAAGTTGGGCAGAAAAGTTAATGTTTTCATTTGTTTATTTTTCAGTTTTTATATTTAGATTAAATTTTTTTTCCTTTTTTATATTACAGTCTTGGCCCTTTAGTGAGTAAAGTGAAAGAATACCAAGTAGAGACCATTGTAGACACCCTCTGTACTAACATGCTTTCTGATAAAGAACAACTTCGAGATATTTCTAGTATTGGCCTTAAAACAGTAATTGGAGAACTTCCTCCGGCTTCCAGTGGTAAGTAAGCAAGATAACTTTTTTCTTCCTATTTCCCTTTTACATAGAGATATTTATTTTCTACTTTTTTTTTTTTTTTTTTCTTCCTTGGCCAGGGAGGAAGCAAGGTGTCTATCCTAAAAGATCTTTGTAAGCATACCTTTGAACAGCTATGGGAAAAGAAGTCCAGAATCATATTTTTGCTTAAAAACAAATTTAGTATTAAATGAATATTATTTTTATTAAATTTAAGTATCATGGGAATACCAGTGTGAAGGATTTTTATGTTGGAGCAAGATTTATTTATTATGAATAGTTTTGTGTACTATAACTACAGAATGAATTATGCCAACTTATGCAATGTGGGAAAAGATAACCAAAATCATTAGTTATTTCTGATTAGATTTTTAATATTAATTTTGCTTTGCATTAGGATTTATGATCTAAAACTTTTAACACTGTTAAGACAGCTAGCTATAAAATAGTTTAGTTTACTAATATATTTAAGATTGAGCCTCTTTTAGCTACTTGGTAATTATAAAAAATTTAAAACTAAAATTAATGAAATTATTAATTAGCTTTTGGCCTCTGACAAATGTTTAGATAATGAAAGTTTTAGAATTGGTCTTAACTGCTAGCCTGCTAGTTAAAATTATCAGGCTAAAAGTTTTTGTCTCATCTGCAAATGGAGTGAACTTACCTCTCTATTTTGTGGGAAGACATAGATTGGTAATATAGTCTGGGTGTATAGTTTTCATTTGTTTACTTAATAAATATTAATTATTCACTATTCTAGCTATTAAGCTAGATGATACATGTGTATTATTTCACTGTCTAAACATTAGCCATATCAGCTGTCTTAATATTCCTAGTTTTTTGATGAGTGAACTGAAATTGAGAGATTATAACATTAATTCACCCAAAGTTTTGATTTCCTAATTGGGTGAAGATTCAAATACGTTATCTTTCATTCCAAAGCTGATGCTTCTTCTGTATCATACCAATGTTACTTTATTTTTATTAATTAGTTATTTCAGTAAAATATTTTATCAACTCTGAAGTATGTTATTTATAATTGTTTTAGCTATATTGGTATTTTCCTCATTTTTTTTCTCATGTCTAACCATGTTGTTTTAAGAAACTGTGTTAATCATTGGTTTTTAATTCACTGAAATTTAAAAGTCTAGGTTACTAGTAAAGAGGACTTAAGTAACTTCCAGTAAATTCCAATAGAGAAAAGTCTCATTGCTGCTTACCAAGCACTTAGTGCTACTCCTGGCTCCTAGTTGGCATTCATGCCAATGTGTGGAAGTCGTCCCATAGAACCTGTTGAATCAGTATGGTTTTCCCTAGGTTATGTACTCCTCCAGTTATCTCTAATTTTTGTTTATGTCTAATAAATTATTTTATTGAAAAGCAATCTGTTTTGAAGTGCATATTTTTGGACATGACTCTTGAATGAGTCTCATAATCATGTTTAAAGTTATTGAATATTTGACAACTTTCATGAATATAAAGTGGAAATCAGCTTACTTGCCTTGAAATTGTTAATTGGTTTCTTATTCATTCAGGCTCTGCATTAGCTGCTAATGTATGTAAAAAGATTACTGGGCGTCTTACCAGTGCAATAGCAAAGCAGGAAGATGTTTCTGTTCAGCTAGAAGCTTTGGATATTATGGCTGATATGTTGAGCCGGTAAACATACCTATTATTTGTATTACTTGTAATATAAATATTATGTGCATTTATTAAAAACCCCTTCTAATAAGTATAATAAAACTTGGTCTAAAATTATTCATGTTTAAATTGTGGCTGTTTTATAAATATGTGGTTAGGAGAAAGGGGAGAAATAACGTTATTTATCATATAATAGTGTATAGCAAGCATGTTTTATGTAATTTTAACAAATAATAAAATCTGTGATTTAAAATTTCAGCACAGTTTTTATGTTTCATTTTACTCTTATAGTCTTGATACAGTGATCTACTTAGATAAGGAGATAAACCAGTAGACATGGCAAATTTACCAGTTAAAGCTGTTTGTTAACTTCGGCAACCATATATAGTGCCTGTTCTTGTGGAGGAAGGAACTTGGTTTTATACATTTGTTGCTGTTTTACTTTCCTCTGGAAGTCAAACTTGGGAAGATAACAAAGATTTAAGTAACTACTAGGGGAAAATACCTTAAAAGCCCTGTCAATTTCAGTTTATCCCCAAATCTCATAATCATTAAGTCATTAATTGTGCGTAATTTGTGGCTAATTTACTTCATGTGGTACATATTTACAGTAGAAACAAAGAGCTATCATCCTGGCACACAAAGAGCTAGTGCTTGACTGTAGATCATTAGAACACAAATGGCTATAAGATAGGCAGAATAGGACTGAATATGAACTGGGATTTGGTGTGTTTTGGGGTTTAAAATGGAAGGATCCAAAAAAGTTTGTTATCGAAAGAATGGCATTTGAATTTAGATTTGAAGAATGTGTAGGGTACAGTGCATATATCCAGATATAGAATATATCAGCCTACATAGTCTTAGGGTTGGGAAACATTGTATTCTAGTTTTCCAGAATGTAGAATGAATAGAAAGGTACTAGGAATTCATTCTGATAGATCGGAGTGATGTTGAGAAGTATGAGGAATTTATATTTAATTTGGTAAGTAGTGAAAATTGAGTTCGAATTTTTGTCCTCTCTGTATTTTGATTACTAGCATTTTCCTGGCACATAGATGTGACTCATTTAAATGATTTGGAAGAGAGAGTTGAATCAACAGGATAAATGAAATGTAGCATATAGATGTGTCAAAGAAAGACAGTAGGGAGTGGGGTAGTCAACAGATTTTGAGATATTGAGTGTTGTGAACCCACAAAAGCTATAATACGAAAAAAAGCTATCAATAGAGAAAAGTATTTTAGAGAGCTAGGAAGGGGAAAAGTGACAAGATCATTGTTATTTATTTATTTTTAATGTTCTCCCAAGCCTGTTTGTTGGTTAGATATGCCATAAATGGAAATATAGGTCTGTATTCCAGAAGGTAATTTATGGATACAAATTTCGAAAGTACATTTACTTAGCTCAGGTTTTTGGTTGGGTTGGTAAAGATAGTAGAGATGATAAGAATTTAGTTTTTCCTTTCATTCTGAACTTTGTGTCATATAAGTTTTTACTTCTTTGAATACATTAAGTTCAGAGGCCAGACATTTCAGTAATACTCAGACATCTTGAATTTATTTGTTGTTTCCTTGTTCTTTTTTTGTTTTAAGGCAAGGAGGACTTCTTGTTAATTTCCATCCTTCAATTCTGACCTGCCTACTCCCCCAGTTGACCAGCCCCAGACTTGCAGTGAGGAAAAGAACCATTATTGCTCTTGGCCATCTGGTTATGAGCTGTGGAAATATAGTTTTTGTAGATCTTATTGAACATCTGTTGTCAGAGTTGTCCAAAAATGATTCCATGTCAACAACAAGAACCTACATACAGTGCATTGCTGCTATTAGTAGGCAAGCTGGTCATAGAATAGGTAAGAAATGTTTAATTATTAAAGTTTTCTTTAATTTAAGAAAGTATTAATGATTGTTTTTAAGAACCAATATGCTTTTCTTAGGTGAATACCTTGAGAAGATAATTCCTTTGGTGGTAAAATTTTGTAATGTAGATGATGATGAGTTAAGAGAATACTGCATTCAAGCCTTTGAATCGTTTGTGAGAAGGTAAGTTTTTAAGATCTCTTTTTTAAATAAAAATTTTTCTTAATAGAATAATAATTAAGATCTAGATTAGGTGAGTGAGAAGAAATGGATTATTTTACTGACAGCCAGGATTTGAATTTTAGATGTGTTTTATTTAAGTTTTTATTCAGTAACTAATAACCAAGATCGTATTTGAAGTGAATATAATTTTATATTTTAAAGCACTGTCCTTACATTTATTTTTAAATGTTCCCAATCTCATTGTTTGAACTTTATTTAAGAAACTTAGGAAAGGTATTTATACCGGTAATTGTCTTTTGCTTTAATTTAGTAATGTGGTCTATCATGAGAGAGCACCAGGGTAAATTAGTTACCTGGTCAAATACCATGAATTTCATATCTTTTCAACAATTTTTGCAGTTTGTCACATCCATTTTGCTAGGGCAGTGGTTCTAAATTTGGACACCTGATTCTAATAATAGAAGCTGCATATTTATGTACTAGAAAGAGCTGTACTGGCTAAGTAAGATTTTTTTGCCTTTGACTAGAATTAAAGTATAGTAGCACAATACAGTGTCTTCAGACTTCACTGGTTGTTACCTATAGCAATCCCTTTGCTGCTCATAGTTTTAAGTAGCTTTATAGTCATATTGTTAAAATCAGAAATTGTGGGATTTACTTTTGTCCTTTTAATTGAGAAACACAAATTATCCCTTTATTTTGGGGCTTTTATATGTTCTGTATTTTCAACATGTAGCTGGAAGACCAGACCTGGATGCGTGTGCATGGGCACACGTGCATGGGCACAGATTATCCTTTTTGCTGAAGAGCAAGTTCATCTGGGCTTAGTCTTTTAATATGTTGAGAAGATACAACATACAGTAATCCTTCTTATCCGTGGTTTCTTTTACTGTGGTTTCAGTTACCCGCTATCAAGCATTGTTTAAAAATATTAAATGGAAAAATTCCAGAAGTAATTTGTGTTTTAAATTGCACACATTTTTGAGTACTCCAATGAAATCTCTTGCTACCCTGCAGGATGTGGAGCATCCTTTTGTCCAACCTGTCTGTGTTGTATATGCTACCAGATCTTTATTTAGTAGCTACCTCGGTTATCAGATCCACTGTTGTATGTTGTGGTATCACAGTGCTTGTGTCCAAGGAACTCTTATTTTATTTAATACAGTCATGTGCTGCTTAATGATGGGGATATGTTCTGAGGTAATCCTTGTTAGGTGATTTCGTCCTTGTGCAAATGGCAGAGTATACTTAACCTACACCTAGATAGTATAGTCGGCTGTACATATACACTGTGTGGTGTATAGCCTGTTGTTCTATAGGGGAGGAAAAGTAATTTTCTCTCTGTCCTTCTAGGTTCTTGGTTGAGAAACCTCTAATAAAGATTAATAAGGAAATAACAAACAAAAGTTTAATAACATGTATACTTCATGTCTACATGGGAGAGATCCATGAAAATTGAGTAACCTTCCAAAATGGGTGAAGCCTCCCCTTAAATACTGTCTTTGGCTGAAGACAAAAAATGATGTTGTGGGACGGGGGAGTTAGTTATGGGAGGTTAATGGGAGAAAAGCACAATAAACAAGGGTAGGGTTGTTAGGCAGTTTTGAGTCCTTGCGGTCTTCGTTGATGTAAGGGCATCCCCTTTTAGTACAGTCCAGGAAGAAAGCACTACAAATACAGATTTTCCTTACACATGGAAGTGTCCCTTTATCAAAGGGTAACTGCTGCTTGATCTTCAGAGCTTCTCCCATGTCTCCCGTTTCTTAAAAGTAATCAGTCTAAAATAATTCTTATGCCAAAGAGGCATATTTTGGCGTGTCAGATTCTGTTCCTCTGTAGCGGCGGTCCTCAACCATTTTGGCACCAGGGACTGGTTTGGTGGAAGACAGGTTTACCACAGACAGGGTAGAGGTAGGGGGTGGGAGGGCTTGGCAGGGGGGATCTGCATGGGGCAGTTCACAGTAGGGTTCACGCTCCTATGAGAATCTAATGCTGTCACTGATCTAACAGAAGGCAGAGCTCAGGTGGTAATGCAAGTGATGGAGAGTGGCTGTAAATACAGATAAATCTTCATTTGTTTGCCCACTGCTCACTTCCTGTTGTGTAGCCCGGTTCCTAACAGACCACAGACTTCTCTTGGTCTGTGGCCTGGGGGTTGGGGACCTCTGCTCTACAGCTTTTAGGCCACAAACCTGTACAGTGTGTTACTGTATTGAATACCTTACACAGTTGTAACATACTGGTAAGTGTTTGTGTAATGCTTTGCGTTAAGACCTTACATTTCCAGGTACAGGAATTTTTCAGCTCTGTTAACAACCTTATGGGACTGCTATCATCCATGAGGTCCATTATTGACTGAAAAGTTGCTATGCGTTGCATGACTGATGGCCCTCAAATGTAAGAGTAGTGATGTTGGCAATTTTGATATGCCAAAGAAAAGCCATGAAAGTTATGTATGAATAGGACAAAAACCATATATAGATTCAGTGCTGTCCACAGTTTTAGGCATCCACTGGGGAGCTCTTGGAACATAGAAGCCACAGATGAGGGGGGAGTACTGTATACAGATATCTCACTATACTACCCTACATTAACCCTGACATACCCTTTATTATAAAAATTATCACAACTTCAGAGATGTTAAAATAAAGGTTAAAGTTCATGTTAAAATTGATTTATATAAGTAATTTAAAAAGTAAATCTTTTAAAACATGAAGCCAATGTGAGAGAATGATGTAAGGTCATTGGTGTTGGAAAGGCTGGAAAACACTTTTCTATGTTATATTAAAGAGGAGGAAAAAAAATCTGGTAATGAAGCAAAATGTGGCAGGTATTTAATCCAAGAGAAAAGTACAGTTATTCGAGGTAGCTTTTCTTTCTTTCTTCAGATGTCCTAAGGAAGTATATCCTCATGTTTCTACCATTATAAATATTTGTCTTAAATATCTTACTTATGATCCAAATTACAATTATGATGATGAAGATGAAGATGAAAATGCCATGGATGCGGATGGTGGTGATGATGATGACCAAGGTATTTAAAGTTAAGAAAAAACTTGTTTGTTAAATTTTTATGAAAGACTCAGTGTTATAGATAGAGATGATTTTCTCCCAAATTACACTATTTATTTATAATAGTGGAAATGGAAATGACCTCAATATTTAACAATAGAAAATTGCTTAAATAAATTATGGGGCATCCATGTATTGAACTGATATGCAACATTTTCAGAATCATGTTCTAGAAAACTATTAAAGTAATTAATAAGGTGAGTGAAAAAGTAAGTAACAAAAATTACTTTGTCCAAGTTTTTTTTTTTGTTTTTTTTTTTTATCTTTTCACATTTATAGAGAGAAATTATCTTTTTGTCTTCAGTACATATTTATTTCTATTTTACTTTTTGACAGATAGAGAGAGAGACAGAGACAGAGACAGTTAGAGAACCGAACTGTGGGAACTCCCCAGTTCAGCACGTGGGTCCTGCCCGGGCCGGAGCCGGGATTCGATCCTCGGTCCTCATGGCCTCAAAGCGAGCGCTCAACCCGCTGAGCCGTCCCGGCTTTCCCC
>PVKE010039346.1:0-15045 GCA_004027555.1 Craseonycteris thonglongyai
TAAAAATATTGAGTGTCTGTTTCATCTAAAATTTAAAATGAATGAATAAATAATAAATATGTAATGAATATATATGTAAGCAGATAAAAGAGAACTCTTTAAAATTACCAAGAACCATATGTTCTCACCCTCTTGCTAAGACATGGATTTTAACTTTGCTCTTTGGTAGAAGGATTCTGAAAGAAAACCAATAAAATGCATCTAAGCCAAAGAAAAAGAACATATGGGATACATAATACTTGTCTGGGTACAGCATGAGGCAGACACAGGAGAACCTAAGTGGGGATTACTGAAGCAAGTTGCATTTACAAATAAATTATTACAAAGACACAAGTGGTTGTACAAAAAATGAGCTGCCACCACTCCGAGGCCCACGAAAACAACATAGATGAAGTCATATCAGGAAGCCCCCTTTGAGTGGAGTTGGGTACCAGAATCAAGGACAAAAGCAACCAAAATGAAACTTCAGGGGTTGAGGACAGACAGATCTCTCTACTTTCTCCCAGATATCTCTTGCCAGGATACCAATTAATTTACTCCAAATGGACCAGAATAAGGTTCTGAACAAGCCAACTTCATGAGCCAGGGCTCTGAATCAAAAAATATAGGATATGAGTCTGAAGGGACCAACAACAAATACCTAGCCTATAACATTTAAGAATATTCTGAATAGATGAATGAATGATGAACAATAAAAGACAATTTCTCATTTGTTGTACAAGGTTTGTTACCAAATATTGAGGAAAAAATAGTCATATATTTCTCAAGGTAAATAAATGCATTAAATGTTTTAGTTCTATATAGATTAATATTGTGCTAAATATTTCTCATAATGGAATTGAACACTATTTAAACATTTTCAAAGTAATTAATCAAATTCAAAGTTTAAATTTAGGTTAATATGTCTTTTAGGTTAATATGTCCTTTTATGTCTCTAAGCTATTTCATACATTTTTTTAATTGCCTTTGACTAACTGGTGAGGTTCTTCATATGCTGTTTATTAAAACAGTAATAGGAAAAGTTCTTCACAAAGCAAGAAACTTTATCACAGGGGTGCTAATAAAAGATAATATTTTTAAAGATGATCAATTAACAATGCAACTCCCAAAATTAAAAATCAATGCTCTAGTTTGCAAAAGTTTTATTAAAAAATTTAGTAGTTTGTTTATGTGGGGCCTGTCAATATTGGTCTAATTTCAGTAGCATAGCACACTTTGATATATAACTAATTATAATTATAATTTAACAAGGCTTAAAATGAACCAATCAAGAAAATAATTGTGTACTTGTAAGTTTATGTGAAATGGAAATATTAATCATTATTATAGAAAATTACACAAAGTTCTCCAATTTATACAATTATGCCTCCAGATAAATAGTGTCTAATTGTGAGCAGCATATACCACTGGGTGAATTCAGTGTGTATTATCAAAAGTCTGCAGGAAATACTATTGCAAGATATAGAATCTAATGTAAAGCACTAAGTTATATAAAAATAAATATGAAATATTACTAAATATAATAGAGTGACACTAGTATAAGTCTCTCCATATTTGGCTTTCAAGAAGAAAGGGTATTCAGGTCTACTTTTAACTGACACAACTATTAAATAAAATGAAACATTGCATTGTACCTTCAACTTATTTTGGTACAGGTAATTTTTTTATTTTTAATTTCAAAAAGAGATTCTCAAACCAAAGGGAGAGATTAATTAGAATTATATTTTGTGGAATGCCTCAAAAAGTTTGAACTAAGTATATTCAGTTCAAAGTTAAAAAAGTAGATTTCTAAGCAGCTATAAAGACAATGACAGTTTTTCAAATCTTACCTAGGTGTGATGGGGTGGTGGTGGTGGTGGTAAATTCTTTCAACTATAAAAGCACAAAGGAGGGATGCTGGGATGGCTCAGCAGGTTGAGTGCTGGCTTTTCGGCAAGGCCCTGGGGTTGAGTCTAGGTCCTGCCCTGGCTCATGTGGACCTAGGGCGTGCTTCCCTTGAGGGAGGCCCCAGTTCAGTTCCTGCCCGTGGCCCCACATCCACCTGTGTGGAATGAAGCTATGTTGAAACTGATGATGTAAGGCTATGGAGACTGCTCTGGGTCTTCCCTGCTTCTCTCTCTCTGTGTCAAACAACATAAATCTTTAAAAAAAAAATTAAAAATTAAAAAAATAAAATAAAAGAACAAAGGTTTCCTAAGTGTTACCTAACTCCAAAAATATTTTGAATTAATTTAGTTCCTGATTGTTTATGAATGAATGAAATCAGAATGGCCAGTGTTTTTTTATATCCAGAGGAAGTGAAGAGCATATTTCTTTAAACTCTGTTGCTTGTATCCAATAATTTGATAATTTGAGTATTAAACAACAAACATTTTTTATAAGAAAATATTAAATACAGTTATTTGTGACAACATGGATGGACCTTGAATCCATCTTAGTAAGCAAAATAAGTGAAACTGAAAGAATCAAGACATATGACCTCACTTATAGGTGGATTATAAAGCTGAAAGTAACAAAGAAATAAAAACTTACGGACACACTCAATAGTTTGGTGGTTACCTGAGTGTAAGGTGGGAGGGAGGTTGGGGGAGAAGGAAGGTGAGTTGGGAGAGGGCACCAGATATATTGTTATGGAGGGAGAGCTGATTCTGGGTGGTGAGCACATAATGCAATACATAGATGTAATGTAGAGTTGTACACCTGGAAACTATGTAATTATTACCAACCAATGTCACCCCAATCAATTTAACAATAAAAAAAAGAAACATTTCTAAAGTAAATTTCAGTGTTTTATTTTAACCAATTTTATTACATATATTTATATACTCCTCTTTATAATCAACCATAACTTAGTCAAGTTAAATTATCCAAGCAACCTTCTAAGTATTAAATAAATATAAATGTATAAAATTAAATTTTAATAGCACATTATGAATTTGGTGAAAAATATTACCAAGTAGGCAATTAAAATGTCTTGGCTTGATAAAAGGAAGATATAGAAAAATTCATACTTTTCCCAACATTTTTATTTCAGTCAGATTTTCCTCTGTCTGTATAGAACTGCAAGGTTTATAACAATTGCCTATTACCACACCATGAACATTAGATTTATCACATGCTTTTTCAATCTAAGGCCAGTTTAGGTTATAGAGAATTTTTACATCAGCAGCATTGTATAAATCACTTCTCCTTGAGCTTAGACACTAAGCAGTTGGCACCAAGACCCTATTAGCAGTACACATTCCTTAACGTTTGCCTTTGCCCTGTACCATCATCATTAAGCTATTCTTGTTTGCTTCCATACGTATTTTTACATCATTCCTTTTAAAAATCAGCTGTAGACTCTGCAGGTTGCAATTTTGAAATGTCTTTGAGACTGCTTCCAGACAGTCCTGGGACCCATTTAGTTCAAATGACAGAATTTTAAGTGTGACATATGAAACCACAGAGGTTTTCTTGTGAACTCAGTCAACCAGTAAATTCTACTTAACTTGCCACTATTTCCTAAGAGAAATGTAGGGGGTTGTTGATGGGTGAGAAGGAATACCTGAAAGCAATCATTTTAAAAAGAGAATATAGAGTGAGAATATCTCTGTTTTTCTTAAAGAAACATTCATTTTCTGATGGAAGTACTAAACACAAATAACTAGAGTACTCACAAATTCTTCAATTGATAAATCCTCAAGTGCCTCATTTGAATATTGTTCTAGAAAATAGTAAACAATTAAACTTTAAAACTGTCATGGCTGCTGCCTTTACCAGCTAGGCCAAGTGACAGACATTTGTATATTGTAAGAAGACACACACACACACACACACACAAACACACACACACACACACATATATATATATATAAAATAATCTGTGTTAATTGCTCTTAACCTCACTCAAGGGGTGTTTAATGAGTGCATATATCAAATAAACTACCGAAGAAATTTCAGAACTCATTTTTCTAAGAAGTGGTATTGGCATTATGTTCTGATCAATGTGTAAGAATTAACTAAATAGGAGCCTAAAGGGAGCAATACAGGCAGTCCCCAAGTTGCATAGGAGGAACACCAACCTAGACCTATTGCTTGAGACTGGAGGGTGGGGAACAGGAGGCTAAAGAGGTATAAAGTCCATAGAGAAGGAGGTTAAGAACCTGTGTCTATATAGCAAGAAAATAGGATGTCTCAAAAGGGTTTCCAGCAGAAAGGTGTCATGGTCAGATTGGCATTTTGAAATATCACCGATTCAAGTATGCAGATCAGATTACTGGGGGGAAGTATATGCCTAGTTTTCTCTTTTTAACAAGGACGATGGATTATTATGAATAACCCCAATTACAGCATGGAAATCTAGACAAAGAAATAACCTCTGTTTTCTCACACTTAAAGAATGTAATCAATGAAAAATCATACAAGTTCTTCTCACTAAGAGAAATGGGACTATGCATACAGATTTATTTTTTAAAGTATTTCCATTCATTTTGAAGCCAGAGGAAATAGTGATTTGTTAAGGAGATTAATTTAGGTACTAGTGGCTAATATCTTTGAGAACAAAAATGAAATCAAGACATACCACTAAGAACACAATTAAATATACAAATGTGGTACACAACGTGCGGAAATTAAATTTACTGCATTCAGAAGGATAAGTCAAAGTATAACATGGGAAAACCATTTGTTTTAAAGTAACAAAGTAAAGCAATTTTTTTAATGTTTTGCATAAAATATTTTAAAACACTTATAAGAAGCGAAAACAGTGTAATAAACTCCCATGGACTTACCACTCAACTTCGAAATTTTTCAACCCATGATCAATTGCATTTTGTCTATATACTACTTACTTTTCATCTTCACTGCAGATAAATTTGAGGCAAATGACAACACTATATTAATTTATAATTGACTTTCAGTATCTATCTCCAAATTTCAAGAATTTCTCTTTTCAATCATAACTACTATCAACAACTTACTGCAACCAAACCAGGAATTTCTTTATCTAATATTACATATCCAGCTACATTCATATTACTTCTCTAATTGAAACATAAATGTTTCTTTTCTTAGTCGAATACCTTCTTAGCTTTAATTGTAATTCAAAAATGTTCATAGCCTTTTCTGGATGTCAAAGGACTTCTTATTTTAAAGCCTAATTATTTATTAAAATATAACTCAGTGTTGGAAATACTTGTTTAACTAACAAGGAACTCACAGTGCTCATTTATTTTTTCGATTTATTTTTTAATTTTAGGAAATTTTCTTGGATTATAATTTTTACTATTTATTCTATTCCATTTATTTAGCTATCTTCTTAGGGAGGCCTATTAGATACATTTTGCTTTACCTTCATTAAAAAAAATAGATTTAGATTTATTATTTTTTTTGACAGAGCGAGACAGAGACAAAGAGAAGAGCGAAGGCCCAAAGCAGTCTCCATAGTTGTATGTCATTAGTTTTCAAAATAGTTTCATTTTGCACAGGTGGGCACAGAACCACTCAGGGCAGGAAATGGGCTGAGGGTCTCCTGCACACCCTGACAGGAACTGAGCTGGGGACCTCCCACATGGAAAGCACACCCGGGTTCAGCATATGGGTCTGCACGAGCTGGGGCCAGGACTCAATCCTCAGACCCCATGGCTGCAAAGTGAAAGCTCAACCCACTGAGTCATTCTGGCATCCCTCATTCAAATTTTTACCTGAATTTTTTTATTCCTCTTTTCTCATCATTCTTTAATCACCTATGTCTGATCTTCTATAGTTCGTATTTATGTTGTTGGCTTATAACATCTGTCTTTTTTTTTTTCTTAGCTCATTTTGAAATATTAGGCATATTTTTTATTTTCTTTGTGAGCATGAATATCCAACATTCTTTCTTCATTGGTAGGAAATTAACTTCTTCCTTATTCTTTTTTCTCATAACTTCTAAAGAACAAAGCCAGTCTTTTTCAGTGGTTCAGTTTTAAGTGACATAAATTTTTATATATTTCAAAAAGAAAGGAGTAGACCAATACTACTTTTCTAGTTTCACTATGCTAAATTTCCCTTTATACTCTTTTCCCTAAGACAAAAACAGTAGGATTCACCATCTGGAGGTCTTTAGCCTCTCATTTTAATTCTCTAATTCTTTGCTCATTATCCTGTTCATTTCTTTAGCATTCAACTCAGCTTTGCCTTGGAAAAGGACTTTGGTTTACTAGTTTTCAGGGTTCATGCTCCTAGACATCTGTACTACTTGAGCAGTATTGCCCATACTTTTATCTTATTGCGTTAATTGAGAATTAGAAGCCTCAAATCCCACTAACCAGCACAACTACCACATTCAGATGCTGTGTTAGGATTTCCCACTGAGTTTTCCAGTATTCACATGGTGATGATATTCAGTGACCTGCCTCCCAAGGCCATCACATGATTTCCTTTCATATAATTTTTGAAAGCAATCTTGTCTTGTAGCTGTTGAAGTTTATCCCAAACTATTTACATTCTGAAGCTTATGAGAATGACATATCACCTAGTTTAGTTGTAGGTATTGTCCTGTTTAATGTCCTACTTAATTTCCCTCAATGATTTTATTTGCTTAAACATATGACAAATATAATAGTGTCAGTTTCAGAATTCTGTTAATATTGACACACTTTTCCAACAGAGGGCAGCACTGGTGAAAATACAGTGGCCACATAAATGAAAAAGATATATCTATGGCATAGTGCTGTAACTTAAACCCTATTATCACAGTAATCCAGTAACAGACTGATGGAAATTAGAGGAGAACCAGGAAATTCTGTTTGTATGTTAGAGTTATTATTCAATTATTTTCTATATAAGTCCAATTTAGAACAAATTATTAACCTGAAAATATGAGCACTTAACATTCCTTGTAGTGTATTATCAATTTCTATGGCTAGTTTTTCTTTCTTTTCTCACCAGTTGTGATGGCTAATTTTATGATTCAACTTGACTGGACCATGAATTGCCCAGATACTTTATTAAACTTCTTTTGGTATATCTGTGAGGGTGTTTAACATTTGAGATTAACATTTGAATGGGTAGCGTGAGTAAAGCAGATAGCTCTCCCCAATATGAGTGGCCCTTATCTAAGCAATTGAAACCTGAAAAGAAAACAAACAAACAAAAAAACAGGCTGACCCTTTCCCACTTAGAAGGAAACTCCTTCTGCCTGACTGCTGAGATGAAACATTGACTTACATATATATTTTTTTTAATTAAGACATATTTTTTAAACAACAGTTTTAGGTTTAGAGCAAAATTGAGGAGAGAAAAAAGAGAGATTTCTATATACTCTGCCCCTGTACATGCTTGGCCTCCCACATTATAAATATCTCCTACCAAAGTGATAAGTTTGCTGCAACTGATGAACCTACATTGACATCATAGTCATTTATGTTACAGTTTACTCTTTGTGTTGTACATTCAATGGGGTTGAACAAATATATAATGATATATGTCCATCACTGTGATATCATAGAATTTTTACTGCCCTAGAGACCTTATATGCTCCATCTAATCATCGCTCTGTCCCACCCACAAGCCCTGATTGCCACTGAATTTTTATTTTTTATTCTTTGCATAGTTTTGTCTTTTCAATAATGTCACATAGTTGGAAGCATGCAGTACATAGCATTTTGGTTTGGCTTCTTTCACTTAATAATATGGACTTCAGGTTCTCCCATGGTTGCATAATTCTGCATCAATGTCATGTTAGTCATTATGGGTCATTTGCCTACCCAAATAAACTTTAGAATTGATCTGTCTGTATCCCTTGCTGGTACTTTAGGTAGTACAGAACTGAATTTATAAATAAACTAAGGAGAACTGATACCTTGACAATATTGAACATTCCTATCCATGAACATGGACTATCTCTCTACTTACTTAGTTCTTTGATTTTATTCATCAGAATTTTATCGTTTTTCTCATCTAGATCTTGTACATATTTTCTAAGACTTATACTTAGGCATTTCAGTTCGGGGAATGCCAGTGTAAATAATACTATACTCTGAACTTCACAAGTGTCTGTCAGTTTTTTTCTTTTCACTTAAGTGAGATGGGATGACTAGAATCAGTAGGAGTTGAATACTTCCCTTTCCCAGGTCAATTGTGCTCTAATAATCCCCTAGTAGGTTAGGCATTGGTTAAGTAGTTTTCCCTGAGGGCAAGTCTTGGTAGGGAGCAGAGTGATTTGGTATACAGTAGCCCCCCTTATCCATAAGACATATGTTCCAACAGCCCTTGAAAATGCCTGAAACCTCAGAGCATACTGAACCCCTCATATACTATGTGTTTACCTTTATACACAAACCTTTTCACTTAAAGGAAACACTTTTTGACTTCTCTTTGGCATATCTGCATTGCCAGTGTCCTTACTCTTGAACATGGGGCCGATATTAAAGTAAGGGTGGCTTCAATAAAAACACTGTGATACGCTGCCAGTCTATTTGATAGCTGAGATACCTCTTTAGTGGCTAACAGATGTGTAACATAGATAGCGTAGCTATACTAAATAAAGAAATGATTCACATCTGAGGCATAACAGAGCAAGATGGTACAAAATTCATCATGCCACCCCAAATGGTGTGCAACTTAAAACACAAATTGCTTATTCATGGAATTTGCCATATAATATTTTTGTACAGTGATTGACTGCAGGTACTGAAAACCATGGAAGGCAAAATTACAGATAAGTGGTAACTACTGTATTTCACAAGTATTTCTGTCCCCTCCCTCTGCTGGAAGCACGAAGGAATTATTCTCCAACATTTATTGTGTAAAGCTGGCAAATCTCACAAATATGTGTGGGCCACTGTCTGAGGGGGTTCCCTCAAATCTTTAATTTTCAGACTTGTCCACAATGGGCCTCAAGTGATTTGTCAATAATAGTTGGTTTCAATACTCTAACAAAGGTTCTTATAGCATTTTCCATTAGTTTGTGTCTGGTCAGGTAAGCTGTGCTTCCTATATTCACTTGGCTGTGTCTCTAATATTGGAGGCAGCGGTTTACACTGTTCTGCTTTTTCTTACATATCCAAGAAGAGCTGCTGATTTTCAGTATGTTCATTTTTTAACTACTTAAGACAAAGTGGCAATGTCCAAGCTCTTTACAGGCAGAATTGCATGTTCGATCTCAAGCCCATAGTTTCAGACTGGAATGTACGTCATCAGCACACAGTACTCCCAGTTCTTAGTCTTTGGACATGGGCTGGAACCATATTATCTTCCTCTTAGGCATTTCCAGTTTGCCTACTGCAAGTCTAAGGGCTTTGTGGCCTCCATATTTACGTGATTCAGCCCCTTACAAAAAATGCTGTGTATATGTACATACATTGTTGTTTCTGTTTCTTTGGAGAACCCTGACTAATACATTGGTCTTTCCCATTTTCTTTCCTCTGTTAGCTAATTAAAAATAAATCAAGTAGTTTCTCTGAGTTCTAATTAAAGAAAGAAGCCACAAAATACCTAGAGCAGGTGTGAAAGCAAACCCGTTCTTCAATAATTAGTGTAAATAGAGTTTCTCTCTCTCCTTCTTGTTTTTGTTCTAAATAAATGTGTCTCACTTTTCTCACACACCAGGTGGCAAATTGGGAGTGAAAAATACTTAAGAACAGCAGGAGTGTGCCGACCATAATAATAATACCTTCCCCTGCATTGTAATTTGTAGGTCTCAAAGCACTTCCACATAGACTTACACATCATACAAAATAAGTAGAGCATAGATATTTTCATGCATCACAGATGAGAAAATGCAGGCATTGAAGAAAAAAAAATTAAGTAGCAGAACTAAATTTTCAACCTGGATCTTCTGACAACAAACCAAGTGGTCTCACAATTGAATTACTTCGTTTGTGAACAAACTGCATTAATTATATCTTTCAAGAAAGAGTTGATGGTCACTCAAAAAAGAAAGGACAAATAAGACCTAGTGAATTTCTTCTCCAAAAGGCAAGAAGGATTTATTTATTTATTTATTTATTTATTATTATTTTTTTAATTTTTATTATTTTATTTTATTATTTTTGACAGAAAGAGAGAGAGATACAGAGACAGAGGCAGAGAGAGAACTGAACTGTGGGAACTCCCCAGTTCAGCATGTGGGTCCGCCTGGGCCGGAGCCGGGACTCGATCCTTGGTCCTTGGGGCTTCAAAGCGAGCATTCAACCTGCTGAACCATCCCGGCTTTCCCGGCAAGAAGGATTTAAACAGAGAGAAACTAGTAGCTACATAAACAATGTATGGCAGGGTAAGTTGCCAAGGATCATTGCAAAGAGGTACTTAATTGCATATACTCTAAAGAAAAGAGAGTTTCAACAAGTATATTAATGAAAAACTAATATTACCAACAGTGGTAGCAAAAGCCTGTACTTACTGAATACACGCTAACTCTGAAGGATCTTCCAGGAAATTTTGGTAGTTCTAAAATTGATTTGGCAACAAATATGTCATTATCTCATTTTCACTAAGTTGATGACACTGAGACTGAGAGATTAAATGAACTCCCCAAAGTATATGACATTAAGAATATGTTATGCCAAAGACCAGGAAGTATTCGTAAAGCCAAAGGGAAACAACCAACAAACCTTTTGAGTAGTGTGGAATTATTAAATCAATTGCAGAGCATTTAGTTTATTTTCTCACTGGTATAAATGTAGTATTGAGCTTAAAAACTGAAAAAGTAGGAATTAAGTAAATAATGTTCTACCATCTCCAGTGTCTTAGATTTCATCCTTCAGAAATAGACCTTGAGACAAAAATCCCTTAAGTTTCTTTCCTAGGAAGAATTCCTAGGGGTTAAAATTGGATGAGGAGATGAGAAGTGAGGTTAGCAAGGTAGAAAATCAAGCCTGGTCTCACCAAAAGTAAACTGATTCGATCTGGTAGGGGAGCTTTGGAGATGTTAGTCATATTTCAATACTCTTCAATCAGAGGGTATTTATTCTCCTGTGTCCCTCATTCTTTCATTAAAGGGGAGGGTGGATAGGCTGAGAGTCACCAGTTCTTCTTGAAGACCAAGATGGTTGTAGATGCTAAGGGCAGCTGTCTGAAAATCAGACACAGGTACCAGCTGATGGTGGGAAAAGTCATCAGAGCCAGTTGCTGATGTCTATGAACATGGAAGAATTAACAAGGATATGGACAGAGTACTGACACACCCGTTCCCATCATTTGATTATTCACTAATGCCTTTATATGAAGCATGTCCGCTTATCAATGGTCACTTCTCCACCCCCTTCACTTATGCTGCTCCTCTACTTCTCTGCTCAGGGTTCACTGATTATGGAAAACTGTCATCAGTGATGAAGGAGGGAATCCTCTATGAGTACATTTTAAGTTCCACAGGTGTGCAAATCTCCTAAGGTAAATGTAGATGTCTAGAGCCTATCTCCAGCCAACATGGCTGAAATCATATGAAATCAATAATATTGAAAAGTGTGCTTGGCTGTTACATTGGTGGCACCTGAATGAACACCTTGGTTATCCCTTGACACATTTTCTTTGGGCATGGCTATGCAATTAGCTTTAGTCAATGTTTATCAGCAAGCAAAGGCACAGAAACTTAATAAGTACTGGTATTTGCATACTACGGCTTGACCTCTTAACAGAACCCATCTTGGCATCTAGCTGCCAGGATCTAGATCCCAGGATACCCTACGGTTGGCCTATTGAGAGGCCCTGGTAAGTGAGACACCACAGAGTGTGAAGTCTCATGGAGAAGAAGCAATGTGTCCCAGCTGAGTTCCCAACTGAAGGTTACCATGCAAGAGACCCCAGCTAGTAATACGAGGAGTAAAATTACCCAGAAAAATCTACAGAATTATTAGAAATAACAAATCATTCTTTGTCTTATAAAGTTTACTAGTTCTGTGACCATGGGCAAGTTAAACTCTCTGAGTCTTTAATTTCTTTATATGTAAAAGGATGATAATATACTATCTATTTCATTAATCTTATTTGTTGTGTGAATTAAAGCCCTTAGTGTATGTAAAGTGCTAACAATGGTGCCTTGCATGGTGTATTCTGTATGTGTTAGCTGTGATTACTATGGCTATTATAATTATTAATGTCCTTTTAAAAGTCAAAAAATAAGGGAGGAAAGAAAAAATAAATAAATAAAAAATAAAAGTCAAAATCACCTTACATTCATAGATCAAAAACCACTCAAAAATTTTGTTCAAAGCTTAGTTTCTGAACAACTGTTTTCTATGAATATAACAGATTTGACAGAATAAAGGGATACTTTCCTTAAAAAAGAATACTTTTAATGACAACTTAATTTTATTAATAAAATTTTAGTAAACTGATGCATTTAAATTTATACTTTATTTTCTAAGTTAATTCTAGTCCTGGGTGTAATGGAAAAAAAGTATTTTCCAAATAGAAAAGCAATAAAACTTAAAATAGAAACAAAAAAGCGAAAATAATACAAACAGAAACAAACAAAAAAAAACCCCTGCAGCTTTTAATAAAATTGTGCCATCCTCTACCATAAGAAGACAGCTCCTTATCTGTGTTTTCACATACCCTTTCCTTTCCTTTATTTTATTCTTTTAAGATTTGTTTTATTTTTTGAAAGTGAGAAAGAGAGAGAGAAAGAGAGAGAGAGAGAGAGAGAGAGAGAGAGAGAGAGAGAGAGAGAGAGAGAGAGAGAGAGAGAGAGAGAGAGAGCGCCCGGAGCAGTTTCTCTTTATAGTTGTACATCATTAGTTGTGACAGTTTCATTCCACACAGGTGGATGTGGGGCCACACAGGGAGGAAACCAAACTGCCTCCCATGTGGAAGGCGAGAACCTTTGCCAACATCTCAGAGGTTACCAGTAGCCACTGCAGTTAAACATGTGGGATTTGCATGGGCTGGGAACCAGTAATCGAACCCCAGATCTCGTGATTGTGAGATAAGTGCTCAGCTGCTGAGCGATCCCGACACTTTCTGCTTTCCTTCAATATAGCATGAAGTGAATTTATACAGATTTATATATATGCAGTTCTCTACTTCACTGGACTAGTTGTTTTTAATTCCTTGAGAAGAACTGATGACAGAAATCCAAGGCACTGTAATGATGGAACATTCTCAAAGTTTCTAACACAGTTTCAACTTGTTAAGGAACACTCATCTAGCAACATGTATCTTTAAAAACCATATGGAAAACATTTTCACAATTATATGTGAGAGCTTTAATTACTTTTTAATACTTAAGCACTGAGACACAAGGTTAAAACAAAAATAAAGTGATTGTCACTTTTTAATTATTAATTTATGGTCACATCATCAGCACTATTTTTGATCTAAGAAGTCTCCCTGATGTGAATGGTGAAATTAATTATCTCCCTCATTCATTGTATTTTTCCCATATAAACAGTACAGTAAATCTTTTCTCCTGCTTTCTCTTCAATAATTAAGAAAAAAAATCTCTTTTCTAAGATTAGTTTCAGAATGCTAAAACTGCCTCTGCATTTCAGTGACAATATGCTTGCAAATTAATATGAAAAATCAGTGTATGTCTAGTTTTATAGAATTCTCTGAATATTCATACCTCAGCATGAATTTTAAGATTGAATTGAGGTTAAATATTTCTACTAAACATCTTGAGGACTTTTAAGTTTTAGTAATTAGTTGGTCTAACGAAGATGTTTTAAATTTCCCTTTCCCATTGTTGAAGTCAATCAGCAAAATAAATTCTCTTTACAACTTACAACATCAGAAAATCAATGAGATTTAAATTAGAAAAAGGGACTGACCCTGTGCTCCAGTGGAGGAGTCATTACATTGAATCAGGAGTTCCTTATTTTCAACTAGTGTGTGACTTTGTACAACTTACTTAAGCTTTCTGTCCTTGGTTAATCTTTTAAGATACAGCTTCCTTGCTTAGGAGCAAAAAACTAGACCTTAAAACTGCAAGTTCATTTCCAGATTCAAATTCTATTAATTTGAATTATACCAATGGACTTAGTTAGTAACAATAAGAACTACCGGTATAATATATTCCATCACTGGCATAGTTTTGTATTTCTCTCTCAGTTTTATTTCCCAAGAGATACTAAAAAATTCTCAATCAATAGCAAGTCTATTATGCAATCTAGCTAAAACATTGGGATTATTTTTGGATCCCTTATTCATCTCCAACTTCATATCAAATTCAATAGAAAATCCTGTCTACTGAATCAGATCATCTCTTACCACTTACGGCCAACACCCCCTTCACACTCCACCATATAAGCCATGTACTATTACAGTAACATACAAATAATCAATGTACACCCACTTTTGTTCCTCCCCAGTATATATACAACAAAGCAATGTCAAACAGTCTTTGAAAAACAAACATGCCATGTCTCTGCTCAGTGCTATTTTCTTCCCCTGCTACTCAAATGATCCGAAACACTAATTTGAAAAGATATATGTACCCCTGTGCTCACTACACTGTTATTTACAATAGCCAAGATATAGAAGCAACATAAGTGGCCATCAATGGACAACTGGATAAAGAAGACGTGATACATATATACAATAGAATTATTACTCGGCCATAAGAGAGAATGAAATCATACCATGTGTAACAACAAGTATTGATTTAGAGGGTATTATGTTAAGTGAAATAAGGAAGACAGAGAAAGGCAAATATCATATGATTTCCCTTATAGGTGGAATCTAAAGAACAAAACAAACAAATAAAACAGAAATAGATTCATAAATACAGGAAAAAATACAATAGTTGCCAGAGGGGAGAAAGGTTGAGGGGTATGGGAAAAGAAAAAGAAAGACATTAAGAAAAACAAAGTGGTAGTTACAAAATAGTCATGAGGATGCAAAACACAGCATAGGGAACATAGTCAGTGACACTGTAATAACTATTGTAGTGCCAGGTGGGTGGCAGATATTATATAAATGTCTAACCACTATGCTGTACAACTGAAACTAATATAAAGAAATATTGAATGTCAACTGAAACAAACAAACAAATAAAAGGAAAAAAGGAAGAGAAAAAAGGAAGAAGAAAGAAAAAGAGAAAGGTCATTTTCTCCACAGTTCTGAAGTTTTTAACACAAGTAA
>PVKE010039347.1:0-15053 GCA_004027555.1 Craseonycteris thonglongyai
CCATGTATCGCATTATGTGCCCAGCTCCCAGAATCAGGTCCCCCTCCAACCCCATATATGTGGTGCCCACTCCCCGCTCCCCACACAAATCTCCCTTCCCCCTCCCCCCTCCTCCCTCCTCTCCAGGTAAACACCAAACCATTGAGTATGTCCATAATGCTGGTGCCCTCTCCCGCCTCCCCTCCCTCTCTCCCTCCTCCCTCCTCCCCTTCCGTCAGGCAATCACCAAGTTATTGAGTGTGTCCATAGGTCCCTGTGTCTTTGTAACTTTCAGTTTTATATTCCACCTATAAGTGAGGTCATATTTTTCCGGATTCTTTCAGTCTGACTTATTTCGCTTAATAAGATGGTCTCTAGGTCCGTCCATGTTGCCACAAATGACTGCATTTCATCATTGCTTATCGCTGAGTATTCCACTGTGTAGATGTACCACATCTTCTTTATCCAGTCATCTATCGAAGGGCATTTTGGTTGTTTCCATGTTCTGGCCACTGTGAACAGTGCTGCGTACATCATCAGTTTTTGACATAGTTTTATTCCACACAGGTGGGTGGGGGGCCACATAGAGCAGGAACTGGGCCAGTGGCCTCCTATATGGGAGGCACGCCCCCATTTAGCTGAGGGACAAACCAGGGGCCTCCCACATGGGAAGCTCACCCTGGTGAGAACTGAATTGGTGGCCACACCCCAGTTCAGCATATAGGTCCACATGGGCTGGGGCCAGGATTCGATCCTTGGACCCCAGGGCTGCAAAGTGAGTGCTTAACCCACTGAGCCATCCCTGCTTCCCCTTTTGCTCCTTTTTTAATCAGGCTGTTTGTTCTCTTATTGTTGAGTTTTAAGAGCTATTTGTGTATTTTGGATAATAGTCCTTATCAGATCTGTCTTTTGCAAACATTTTCTCCTAGTCTGTGGCTCATCTTCTTATTCTCTTGACAGTGTCTTTTCAAAAGCAGAAGATTTTAATTGTAATGAAGTCTAGCTTATCAATTCCTTCTTTCATGGACTGTGTCTTTGATACTGTATCTAGAAAGTCATTGCCAAATCCAAGGTCATCTGGATATTCTCCTGTGTTATCTTTTAGGATTGTTATTGTTTTGCATTTATTTCATGCACTTTAAAAACTTTATATGGCTTCTGAAATTTTATACCCACTTTCTCCCATGCCCCCACCTTCTCACCTCTTCTTTAATATCCTATCTTACTCAAGTGAAAAATACAGATTTATCACAGCTCCCAACAAACTCTTTCTTATGCACAACAGATGTAAAGGGAGATTATTTAACTTCTGATTAAGTCTGCTGGAAGAAGCTGGCAGACACAGGCCAACAGGTCAGTCCTTATTTTCTTGATTATTTTATTCAGAGATGCATATCTTCTCTTGGATGGCCTCAGCCTTTATATATATATATATATATATATATATTATTGTACCTGCCTTCCATACCTGCCCCTTTTCTCCTTACCCTTGGCTTCTCTCCCATTCCTACTGAGCCAGGAATAAACTGAGATAAAACTGGGTTTTGAACTCTTTCAGTCAAGGCTTCCTTTTGTTGACCAAGTTCTGGAAAGAATGATTGTTGAATTGACTGGTATATTTTGTGATGATGAAAAATTGTGATGATGCGGAGGACAACAGTTCTATGAAAATTTTCAACCCACCTGCACCTACACTAAAGTTATGGGCTATACCCAAATGACCTCAGTGTCCTTTTGATCCAGTTTTCCTCTAGGACTGATTGCCAGTTTCTTTCCAAATCCTGTGCTGACTTCATAAACCCCCAAATATTTGGCTTTCGTTCTCAGTTGCCTTTATTTTTGGCTTTGCTTTTCTATGCACTGCACATAAACCATTTTTGTTAAGAGGCTTAACTTTGGCACTTGAGGATAAGTTGTTTGTTTATGCATTATGACCCCAAGGAATCAGAAACCCAGAAGTGCAATCATGGAAAACGTCTGAAGACCAGGGTATCCAGCCTCCTGAAGCAATCAATGTTCATGGCTGGCTCAGAGGTCTGATAGCTTCTTCAATCCAAGGTGGTCATAATTATGGTAGAAGCTGGTATGTACTCAGCTGATGGGACAGGGTTGAGGAAGAATTATGGTGTCAGCCAAGATGGGGTGAAAGCAGAACTTTGGGGGAGCACTGTCCAGCCAGCAAGCTTTATAGAAAAAGAGCTATTAAAAAAATTGTCAAGTATTACTAGAAAGAATTATTTAAAAAATGAAGTGCCATGATTCATTTGCAAGCAGGTAGGGATACCAGGAGAGACAGAGACTAGAGCATGGTGGATGGAAATTGCTCAACAATAACGTTAGAGCAGGTAGAGGGACCATCCAGGGAGAATGGAGGAGGAGCAGAGGCTGGAGAGGAATGAATGTGTGTCAGAGAAAATATTCCCTGCCAGCTTCTGGGGTCAGCCAGCGGGCTGGTTCCATCATAATCACCAGGGAGCTTAAGAATTTACCTCAAAGACTCTGACTTAATGGGTTTGGGTTAAGACCTAGGAGTCTGTTTTAAAAAATGACTGCCCCAGAGAAGCCGGGATGGCTCAGAGGATTAAGCACTCACTTTTCAGCCCCAGGGACTGAGGATCGAATCCGGGCCCTGGCCCATGTGGACCCACATGCTGAACTGCAGTGTGCTTCCCATGAGGGAGGCCCCCAGTTCAGTTCTCATCCCCTGGTTCAGTCCCTGGCTTGAGGGGGCGTGCCTCCCATGTGGCCCCAGTTGTGGGCCCCTGCCCAACTGTGTGGAACAAAACCATGTTGAAAACTGATGACGTACAACTATGGAAACTGCTCTGGGCCCTCACCCTTCTCTCTGTCTCTCTCTGTCTCTGTCAAAAGCAATAAAATAAATCTTAAAAAAAAAAAAAAAATGAATGTCCCACCCCATTCACAGGTGAGGCTGATTAACATTTAGATAAGCAAAGTTATTCATTTAGACAAGTGGTTGGCAAACAATAGTCCCTGGTCCAAATCCAAACTTCAGGGCCATTTTTTTTTTTTTTAAATCACCTTGAGCTAAGGATGGTTTTTACATTTTTAAAGCATTGTTAAAAAATAAAAAACCCTACCCCCCAACTCCAACAAAAAGCAAGAAAGAATATGTGACAGAGATGTTAAGTGGCTTAGAATACTTATTACTTGGCCCTTTACAGAAAAGGTTTGCCTACCCCTGGCTTAATAAGTTATAAATAAATATGATATGACAACTGGTGAAGAGGCCATGAAGTCTGCACGATTTCAACCTCCCCTTATAGTCAAGGAAACATTTGCTTTAAGGGTGGTTCTTATTGGGGTGGGACATGCTATCAGTTTTTAAACTTCTACTTGGTGTCAGGTGCTGTTAGGTGTGTTATATTTGCACCAATGCCTCAAGGTTCTGGACAAGGCAGGGATCTGGTGGGCTGACCATTGAGAAAAGTACTTACAATTATTTCAATTCCTCCTTTGTTTAGCTGGGGGAGGAGAGAGCGGATGAGACCTTGGAAATTCAGGGGGAAAAAATCACCAGTCATACAAATGTAAAGCACTCCTATAGGCATGTATTGTAATGAATGAGGATGTAACTACATTTTTTGAAAAATGGCTTTGTTAATGCTGTCTTGCCTCATGGTGTACAAACCTGGCCAATAGGGAGAGGGGCAGAGAGAGGGAGGGATATGAAGAAAGTGGATCAGTTTGGAGAAGAATCTGATCCTAGAGATTCTTGAAAAGGAAGGGCCCAACCCCTAATCGAACAGTCACTTAACTCAAGACAAGGCTGAAGTGTGTGGTCCAAGGCTGGTTTCTGTGAGGTGTGTACCCCTTGCACACCAACTGAGAGATTATAAACTGGGGAGTTATGGCTGAAGATGGAGTGTGAATAATGTTGGTGCCCATGTGGTATTCTCAGGTAATGCTGATAGAGAACTCCAGGGGCAAACCTGGTTGTTGATCTGTTAAGGGTCAGTCATAGGCTGACCAGACATCTCATTTTAAACAGAGCAGAAAACAATGGTACTGACCCATTTCAAACAGTATGTATGGCCAGCCTATTGATACCTTGAATTTAGCCCAGTGAGACTAGACTGACCATATGTACCTTTTGAAACAAGACAGTATCATTGCTTTCTGTCCCGTTTAAAACAAGATGATGAGTCATTAGAAACATGGCATGTGAAAGCCATGAGTCATTTGGTTGAGGACAGTGTACCTCTGGATGAATGAAACCTGGACAAACTGACCTTAAGGGAGAGACACTGAGCTTCCTGCCATTGTGTCATGAGGGTTGAGCAATGTACTAAAAAACCCAGTGCAGTAAGAAAAGAGAACAGCAGAAAGAAAAGAAAAACGCACACAAAAAGAAAAAATAAATAAGTAAAATAAAAAACCCAAGTAATATAGTCATGTGCTGTATAACTACATTTTGGTCAATGACAGACTGCATGTACAACAGTGGTAGATGCTATAGCCTAGGTGTGTAGTAGGCTATACCATCTAGGATTGTATAAGTGCACTCGATGATACTGGCAAAACGATGAACTCTCCTCGATGAAATCACTCAAGGATGCATTTCTCAGAACATATCCTAGTCCTCAAGTGATGCAAGACTATTTGTTTTTCGGGAAAGCTGGGATGGTTCAGTGGGTTAAGCGCTTGCTTTGCAGCCCTAGGAACTGAGGATCAAATCCTGGCCCCGGCCTATGCAGACCCATATGCTGAGCAGGGCTGTACTTCCCATGCAGGAGGCCCCCAGCTTAGTTCTTGCACCCTGTTTCAACCCTGGCTTGAGGGGGTGTGCCTCCCATGCGGGAGTCCCCCAGCTCAGTTCTAATGCTGCATGGCCCCCCCGTCCACCTGGGTGGAATGAAACCATGTCAAAAACTGATGATGACCTACGACTATGGAGACTGCTCTGGGTCCTCCCCCTTCTCTCTGTCTCTGTCTCTCTCTGTCTCTGTCAACAACAATAAAATAAGTCTTAAAAAAAAAAGACTATTGGCTTTTCACCCTGAGCTTGTATAGATTGTTTGCACACATCAAGTCACTTATTCTTGTACAAATATGGAAACAGAGGCTTAGAGAAGTGAGCTGACTGGCCCAAGTCTCTCACTGAGTGGGGAAGACAGAATCCCAACCCAGGCCTGTGCGATTCCAAAGCCTATGCTCTTTCCACATGACTCTTCTGCCTCCGGCAGAGTTGTGAATCATTAGGGAGGTCCTACTGATTATGAGCCCTTTTCAAATGAGAAAACCGAGATTCAGGGGAGCAAAGCAACTTGGTCAAGGTCGATCAACTAACTACTAGAATTCTTTTAGACCTACTTCCGGAATAGCGATATCTGAGTAGCCATGAACTTCTAAGAACTTCTTATCAAAGGAATTGAGAATGTCAAATAGAGTGTGCTGAAATCTATAGGAACAAAGGAGCATTGAGGGAAAAGGGAGCTTTGCAGAATAAGCACATTTCGCTTTTCTTAATGACCTGCCAGTTGATGCGTTCTTTGAAAGGGCTTTTAGAAAGCAGGAAGGTCTGAGCTGCTTTCGGCAGTTTGGCTCCAGAGAGCATCTATCTATTTATTTATTTATTAGCTCTTTAAACAGTCACTTGGCTGGCTTAAAGCAATCACCCCAAAGCTGGAAGTTCATGGACGTAGGCCAGGTGCAGAAAAAGTCCTCCCTATCCAACTCAGGACCCCAAGAGAGCTGAGACCAGGTTGATACCCAGCCATAGGGTGTACCTGTGGCCTGGCTACCCTGACTTCTCAACTAGCTCAGCTCCTATTGAGTGGAAGATATGCCTAGGAAGGGGTTTGACATTAAGCCAATCTACAAGTTCCTGTCCCAGTGCTCCAACTGTGAAGCTGCCACTTCCTAGAAGAGTCCAAGGCCCGAAGGTCTTCTCTATAAATCAATGAGTTTTCAGAATTGCAGGTATAACTTAGGCTTTCCGACCTGAATAGCTTTCTGATGGATCTCACTGAGAACCCCTGCTAGACTTTAGTCCCTGCAGGTGATAGGAGGAGGGCCTGGAGACATTGTCTAAGTTCCTGTGACGATGTACAGCATCTAGTCATTTCTCTGGGGCAATTTAGGTGAGGCCCTTCCTAGAGGTGAGGAAAAGACTGTCTGGCTTCTTTAACCTTTTGCCTCTGGGAGAGCACAGTTTTGCTTATACGAGCTAAGTGAGATAAATGCAAATGAAACAGGACATGAATTAGTAGAGGGCAATCGGTTTGGGATCTGGCCCAGACGGGGACACCCAGGCTGGGATCTGGTCTGTAAATTAGTCACAGTTGACCCTTTTCCATCTTCACTGCCCTTGCTTTGTTAATATAAACCTGAGGAAAAGGTATAGCAGAGTGGATACATTGCCATTTCTTCCTGGTTTATTTCTGAAGGCAGAAAAGATGAACGGCAGGGGCCCAGCCTTTATCCACAAAGGGATGGTTCTTTCTCTGCAGGTCCTTTGGTTAAATACCCAGAGAAACACAGGACTATAAAGCCATCTTAAAAAATTTCTTGTTTGATGCCCTTGTTTTCAGGGAAAGAGAAGAGATGTGAGTGATTAACTCGAGGCACCACAGAATGGTAGGGGCAAGGCTGAAGGGGACTCCTGACCTTCAAGCCAGGAAGTTTATGTTTCCTACTGCCTCTCTGAAGTAGAGATATCCTATTCAAATCCACAGCCCATAGCAAAAGGAGGTTAGAGCCTCATTCATTCATTCATTCATTCATTCAAAAACTATAATTAAGCTGCCACAGTTCTGTAAGGCTTCCCCCTCATGGTGCTTATAGGACCAGATATTTGTGGAGAAAATATGTGGACTTAGTTCTCTTGTTCTTTCTCTTACTTTCTTCAGTCAGTGAGAAACAGATACACAGAAAAGGTGTTTTTAGGAGGTGAAGAGAGAGGGAAGGGGAGTGGAGGAGAGAGAATGAGGTGTATAAGAAGAAGGGAGGGGGAGAATATCTCCCAAAGGATGTTCACAGAGAGGCAAATATTTGGCTGCTGCTGTTGCTTCTTTTAAAAAATTAATTGTGGTTAGCGGAATGAAATCAACTCCTTTAACTCTCTCAAAGGCAGACTTTTCTACTTTCCGGTAAACTTGAGTTGCTATGGTGAGAGAGCAGCCTGGGACAAGTCAAAATGTAAAACACTGGAAATACCAACCCAACCCAGGGCGACAGATCGCATAGTTAATTAGAACGACCTGCCATGTGTTTCCCATTCCTTGCAACTGATTCAATTACTTTATGATTTATCACCTGTTTTTCTAAGCAGAGCTTTAGCCCTTGTTCTCAGCCCTCCTTTCTTGAATGTGTTAAGAATAGTTGAGGGCACAGAAGGTAGAGAAAGTAGACAAAATGAGTGAATTCCTTGTTGTGCCTTCATAAACTTTCTGAGACACACCCAATGGGCCTATTGTATCTGTCTCCTCCTAGTACTCTCCCTGTTTCCATCACAAATCCAATGACATTCACTTTAGTGCCTCTCTTATAATTTAGTTATTAGAACTAACTTGTAAAAGTTTGCTCCATAGCAAAACAATCCACTCTGTTACATGGCACTTCAGAGTTTACAACGCACCTTCCCCTTTTGCTTCATTTCATCTTCCCAATGACCTGGAGCAGGAGAAAGAGCCAGAATAACTCTATTTCCTATTTACAAGAAAGGAAATGGAGGCTAAAGGAAAGGTGGAAGGCTTTATCCATGGTCAGTCACACAAAGTAGGTTTAAACTTGAGGCTTCTGAATTCAAATTTATGGCCCAGCAGGTGATGTGTTGTCAATGATTCATGACCTTAGAGGCCACAATGCAAAGGGCATCTGACCATGAATGAGAAACAAGAAGAAAGCTATCCCCCCACCCCAACCCTTCCTTGTCAGTCCTCTCTACTGTAAGAAGAATTGGCAAGAGAGCTTACCTCTCACTTCCTCACTGGTTCTGATGTTCCCTGTTAAGTGGTTTCACTGTAGAAAAGAATTGACTGAGGCTGAGTTCCTTAGAAGCAATAGGGCACAGTTCTATAAGATTAACTATTTTATTTTATACAGTAATGCATGTATTTAAAAAGTTGGCATTTATTTCTGGGCATACATGACCATTTTTAACATTAGGATTGCTGCTATAAAGAAGAGGAAGCCCCTTCAGGCAGGAGTGCTGTACTTAAATAGGCTCCCTTGAGATTTAGGCTCTTGGTTAACTTTTCAAATCTAAAATTTGATTTCAGCGTTTTACCCAGAGGTATTCCAACAGGATGATGATGATAAATCAGGTTTTAACTGGACCAACAATCACAAAAATTGCTTGCATTTACTGGGCACAAAATGGAAAGCCTTTTTTTTTTTTATTCTAATCTAATCTCCCCCAACAATCCATGAGGTAGGTATTAATCCCTTTGTCAGTGAGAAACTGAGACCAAGAGATGCTAAATGATTTATTTGTTCAGTGTCTTTCAGCCAGTAAAAGCTGGACTGGGATTCAAACCCAGGCAGCCTGTCTATAGAATTGGCTCCTTTATCTATTGAATTTATTAATATATTTATTATTTATTTAATTTTTAAAAGATTTATTTTGTTCTTTGAGAGAAGGGAGAGAAAGAGAGAGAGAGAGAGAGAGAGAGAGAGAGAGAGAGAGAGAGAGAGAGAGAAGAGGGAGGGTCTAGAGCAGTCTCCATAGTTGTACATCATTAGTTGTGACATGGTTTCACTTCACACAGGTGGATGTGGGGCTGAATGGGGGGGCCTCTCTCATGAAGGTGAGAACCATCCAATGGTTACCAGTTGTGCCACAGTTCAGTATATGGAGTTTGTACGGGCTGGGACAGGGACTCGAACCTCAGACCTTGCTATTGCGAGGCAAGCGTTCAACTGCTGAGCTGTCCTGGTATCACCATAAATTTGCTAATATATTTATAGTTGGTGAGATTCTGGTTAGAGAGCTGAGTGAGGACATTCATCTTTGCATGGTCCTCCACAGTGGACTCCAAGGGACAGGTAAGATTTTTCGGGGAGATCTTGGGATTAGACCAAAGTTTCTGGCTGTCTTCAAGGATGCTTCAACCATGCAGGGCTGATGACCTAGACCCAGAGCCCTGGGCAGTGGTCGAGACACCCTAAGAGTCTCACTGCTTGGCTTTTCAGTTTCCAGACTCCTGCGGAAGGAACCCCACCCTCTGTTATGACAACACAACATTACCTCAGATTCATTGCAATTCAACTGAGTAGGTTACCATAAACCACATTCTAATGTGTGTTCCTGGGGAGATACCCTGGGGTCATTGAATGGACTTGGGGGAGATTTTTATGTATTGAATTGAATTTGTAAGATATCTTATGTTCCTTGATGGAAAATGGGGAGAAGCCCTGCTCCCATCAACAACACATTTACAGCTGTCTCCTGAGTGGTTTATTTCTGCAGATGGAGAATCTCAGTCATTTTATGTTCTTATTGTTTTAAATTTACTGATCAAATTCTGGGACTGGACCCAATTTGAGGCTTGTAACCTCTTGTGTGTTATTATAGAGAAAAGTAGGGCATAGTTAATGAATTTCTCATTGTTGTCTCTGATTCAGACTCTGGTATTTAAGTGTTAGGCATTATATACTCATGTAGATATGTGCAAATATGCACAGAACGCATTTACTCAGGAATATGCATATTCAATCTAGCATACTTTATCTTTGGGGGGTATCTCAGTCTGACCTCTTTTTATAGAGCTTGCATGCTGTGATAGATTCATCTCTTGCCTTCTCCTTTTCTTTGCTTTTGACATAGTTCTCTTATATTAAGTTATTTTCATAATAGGATTAGATATAATATAATTTATCTATCTAGTAATTAGTTTAATTCAATACCACTTACACAGCACATACTGTGTACTGGACACTGCTCTCAGTACATTACAAATATTAATTGATGGGATTCTATTGAAATGGGTACTCTATTATTATCTTCATTTTCTAGATCATTTTACAGTCTGGGAAACTGAGGCAAGTTTCTTTATCTGCTGGGGAGTTGGGTATGTGTGGCAGGATGGGGTGGAAAGAGGTGATTGATGTGTAGCACTGTTGTTTTGTTTGAGAAGTCTTTGTCTTGTTTTCTATACCAAGAATGATAAAAAAAAAAGCTGTGATATGATAGTCCTGGGAGTAATTTAAAAACAACGACAATAAAAAAAAGTAGCCATTCTTCTTGCACAGAACAGCCAGCCAGCATCATCAAAGGCTGGATTTACTTAGTGATATACTGGTTTTATAGCTAAACACATAGCTATTAAAAACACTTTTATTATTAAAATTCCTGCAGGAAACATAACTCTGTTACTGTGATACTTCAACTCTCTGGCTTCTAACTTCTCCTCCCTTTTATGTGCATCATGTGATTTTTAATAATCTGTGGTTTCTTTGGAACACAATCACATGCAAGCATCACAGACTGTCCTTCCTAAGGCCTTGACCTCCTTGCTTTTGCACACAAGATGTCTGTTGCCCAGGATTCTTGGTTTTACCCCTCTTGCAGGCAGGGCTCCAAGGAAGGGTGGCTAACAACAGGTGAGCTCTCCCCTGACTCACCAGGCTTCTGCTTGGATGATGGAGACAGTCAAACCTGGTTTCATCCCAGGGGTGACTCATGTGTGTATGGGCTATGGCTTTGACCTGAATGCTAGTGGAGAGGGGCTGAGAGGTGAATGGGTTAAGCTCTGCTATGCTGTGAGGTAAACAGGTGGAAGCTGGTGATTGACTGGTCAGGGAAAGAGCAAGAGAATATGTTATATGACTGCCTCTCTTCTCTTTGGGTTCAGGGACATCTGCGTTACTAAAATCAACCACGGTAGGCAACTAAAAAATAATTATTAAATATATGAATGAATAAGTGATGAGTGAAGAAAATGTGATCCAATGAAATTCTGTGATTTGCCCAGCCATATAGCTTACCTCATGGCAGAACTAATCCTGGAATCTAGGTTACCTGACTGTGATAGAAACTTTGTCTTTATCTATTTTTTAAGGTCTCTCTCATCTCTGTTCATATTTTTAGCTCTTTTAAGGCAGGGGCTGTGTAAAAATCAATGTAACCAAAGCTGTTGGCTGTGGAAGACATAATCAAAGATGAATGTCTGCACAAATGTGTACTTTGTTAGACATGATGTCAACTTTACTTTTT
Source organism: Craseonycteris thonglongyai (assembly GCA_004027555.1). Lineage (NCBI taxonomy): Eukaryota > Metazoa > Chordata > Mammalia > Chiroptera > Craseonycteridae > Craseonycteris > Craseonycteris thonglongyai. The sequence continues at coordinate 11,159 of PVKE010039347.1, forward strand.
TTCATTATCTTTGTATTATAACTGTCCTCCCCCCCACCCCATTCCATTCCATTCTAGCAATGTCCTTACCTCCCTCTACCCTGGACTAATGCAATAGCCTCATAACCTCCCAACTTTGGTCTTGTTATTTCATGTGCTATTGCCCACCTGAAATAAGATCTTCTTAACACTGACACTTATTATCAAGGTGACATTGACCAAAGCATTTATTTTTTCAGAGCCTGAGTTTATTCATTTGTCAAAAGTATATAATGACAAAAAATGCCCTACTAAATACTGTGCAAATTTGTCAAAAATATCCCTGAGAACCAGGCCAGACCACAAAGGCTGGGCCAGGTTAGCGGGTTGGAGAGACAGACCAGCCGACTTGGCTAAGGCAACTTCCTCTTTGGTTCACTGCTGCCTGAGCCAGCAAGCAGCACAAGAAATGGAGGGTGGATCGTGGGGCAGGTAGTGGGACCTCCCTAGTGCATGCTTAGCGTTCAGTGATGTCAGCAGCTTCTGGAGGTTTTGATGAGTCAGTTGAGTACAAAGCCTTCTTCTTTGTAGATTCTAAAGGGTTCTCTTATTATTAATTATATTATAACTTCTAGTGCCAAAATCTGCACTGTGCTAGATATTTTTGCACACTTCATCATATTAGTTCAACATGACAAAAATGGAAAGTAGATATAATTGTCCCCATTTTACAGATGTGGTACAAATGGAAAGGTTAAGTAACTTCCATAGGACCGTAAGATCAGGATTATTGCATCACCAAGCATACTAATTTCAAGTTATAGTTATTAAATTCTATACTACTTAAGGCAGGATTTGTGTCATTTATCTATTTATCCCCATAGTGCCTTGCACATAAGAGGTACTGAGTACATATTTTTGATAAATAAATAGGTAGGTAACAGCCTGTTTTATAGGTTACAGTTTGAAACGAAGGGAATCTGTAAGACTCTTGGAAAGTACTTCAGATTTCTGAGAAGAATAAGGTGGACCTTCTCCAAAAAGGTCATGACTATGTATATATACATGGAAACATTATATAGGATATATTCTCATGGTACATGTTAGCACATTAAAAGCTGAGAATTTCTATAATTAAAAAACACCCATCAATAACAAAGCTGTATTTGCTTTATTAACCAGTATTCTCAAACATATCTAACACATATGCTCTCCCATCACCCCTCCATACTTCACTGTCTATTTATATACCAAGTAGCTAATGGTTATCAGGGCTCACCGAGAAATTCTAGAAAGGAAATTGAGTACTAATTTGAAAAATTTTTTTTCTCCTTGTCATGTCTTCTTATTCAGTATTCAAATAATTGTGTATTTGTTGATGGAGGTTAGTGTCTTTTATTTAGTCACTCACCGAATACCTATAAAGCATAAGACATAGTAGCACACACTCTAAGTTAGCGGGGCCTTGGTTTCTCTTGTCCTCATGCAGAAGGGAAAAGAAAGGGGATGGAGAGAGAGATGTGCAGGTGTATTGGGAATCATGGACAGTTAAGATGTGCCCATCTTCTTCAGCCTTCAGGAGTTATTTATGCCCAAATAGCAATCGTCTAAGTCCCTATTCCACTGCCATCAAGGAGTTCAGTATTTTATTAGTTTTTTTTTTTTCTCAAGTAATTTTTGGGAAACACTTAAGGAAACTGTTACCTAAATCCTCCCATTCTAGCCAGGCAATTCAATAGTCTCTGGCTCTGTGACCATACTCCACTTCTGCTGGTCACTCCTTGCCATCTTGTTGCATCTCCAGGCTGTTGTTTTTCTGCTTCTCTCTAAGGGAAAATAAAAAAATTTAGTTATAAGACAGCTTAAATCTGGACTTAGGGGAAAAAAATCTAATGTTGCAGGTGAGTAACTCTGCTAGTTATAGTACTCAACTTATGTGCCCAAACAGAATAGTTAATATCTCAGTCGGAAGCACTTGTGTGTATGCATGTGTGTGTGTGTGTGTATGTGTACATAGTGATCTCCACTTATCTATAGTGGATATGTTCTAAGACCCCAATGGATGCCTAAAACTGCAGATAGTACTGAACCCTATACATACTGTTTTTCTCCTATACATACATATCTCTGGTCAAGTTTAATTTATAACTTAGCCACAGTAAAATATTAACAATAATACAGAACAACTATTTAAATGTACCATAGAAATAGCTATGAGACTGTGGTCTCTCTCTCTCTCTCTCTTTCAAAATATATTATTGTACTATACTCACCTTGTGATGATGTGAGATGATATAATGTCTATATGATGAGATGAAGTAGGTGAATGACATAGACACTGTGACATAGTGTTAAGCTACTATACAGGTTACTTGAACACAAGTACTGTGGTACCTCAACAGATGACAATCTGATAACCAAGATGTCTACTAAGTGACTAATGGATAGGTAGTGTCTATATCAGGGGTTCCCAACCTTTTTATACCCTAGGGCGCATTCTAAAATATCAGTAGGGTGGTGGGCACCAGCTATTTCTAAGGATATTTATTATTGAACAAGAATAAAAAATAATAAACAAAAATAATTTTAAAATAATAAATTTATTGTACAAATTATATACACACAAAGAAACATATATACAAAAAGTAATACAAAGTAAATAAAAAACACACGTATAATAAAATCATTTAAAAAAACATAAAAGAAAACATAAAAAAAACCAATCTGTCAGTGTGATCTTTGGCATTGCATTTCATTGGCCAGTGCCTCGTAATTAGGAGAGTATGACGACAATCCTGTTAGCAAACAATTATTAAGATGCTCATTGGTAAGTCGAGATCTATATCGTGATTTTATTAAATTCATGTTTGAAAACAAAGATTCGCATAAATACGTTGACCCGAAAAACAATTTGATTTTATATGCCGCTTTTAAAAAAAATGGGAACCTTTCTTTGTTGACTATGTTCCATAAGTCCTCTGATATTAAGGATTTTAGGAAAATATCGTTCTTAAGGTTCAAAATGTCTAACTCTACTTCTTCTGCTTTCCCCTGAACAAGGTCTGCAATATGTGCGGCTAGTTCTATTCCATTTATTTGGCAAGTAAAAGGATTGATACAGAAGGAGACAATTGGCTCGATATTTGTAAACTGCTGAAATCTCTCTTCAAACTGTTTTTGAAGCACTTGCAGGGTCTCAATAAATAATGACACGTTTAATTCATTGTTACCTAGCATTTTCCTCATATATGGGAAGTGCACGAGAGACTTGATATGCAGATGTGATATCAACAAAGTCAATTTCGCTTTAAAAGCGTTTACAGAGCTTATCATTTCAGCTATATTTTTGTCTTTTCCCTGCAACTCCAAATGGAAAGCATCTAATTTTTCCATGGTGTCAGCAAGAAAACCCAAATCCACCAGCCAGCAAGAGTCTGTTAGTTCATCATAATTTTCATTTTTATCATGTATAAATGTTTTTATTTCTTCAATTAAGTTCACAAATCTTGTAAGAACTTGACCTTTACTGAGCCAACGTACTTCAGTATGCAGGATGAGATCGTGTTCTTTATCTTCAGTATCTTCTAACAGGACCTTGAAAAGTTGTTGTTGCAATGGAGCTGCTCGAATAGAGTTGATTATCTTTGTGACTATTTTCATAACATGTTCAAAGGGCAGTATTTTACAACACAAAGCTTCCTGATGGATAATACAGTGGTAGGACATAAAGTTTGAAAGTGATTCATCTTTCCTGCAAAGGGCAATAAATCCTTTGTTTTGACCAACCATTGCTGGTGCCCCATCGGTAGTTATCACAGACAACTTATGCAAAGGCATGTTTATCGACCTGGCGTATGTTCTGAAAGTTTTATAAATATCCTCACCTCTCGTCTGTCCTTTCATTGGTAATATTTGCAACAGCTCCTCTTTTACTGTG
>PVKE010039348.1:0-15053 GCA_004027555.1 Craseonycteris thonglongyai
ACCCCCCACTTCCGAGGCTGTAGTCTTATACAGCAAATATTGGCCTAAACTATGTTTTAACTATAAAATTAGGGGGTCGTCTTATACGCCGGAAAATACGGTAAATGAGAGTGGCTAGAGTCCCAGACATTCCTCTTTAATTTTTTTTTATTGTTTTTTGACAGAGAGAGAGAGAGAGAAAGAGAGAGAGACAGAGAGAAGGGGGAGGGCCCAGAGCAATCTCCATAGTTGACAGCATTAGTCTCCCATATAGTTTCACTCCACAGGTGGACACAGGGCTGCACAGGGCAGGAACTGGGCCAGGAGCCTTCCACATAGGCCCTGGCAAGAACTGAACTGGGGGCACACCCCACTTCAGCATATGGGTCCACCTGGGCTGGAGCTGGGATTCGATCCTCGGTCTCTGGGACTACAAAGCAAGCACTTAACCTGTGGAGCCATCCCAGCTTCCCCCACACCCAACTTTTGAGGATACCCAAGCTGCTTTCAGTGGCTTTTCCATATAAACAGCCCACCTTGGCACATTCTAAAATCTCTCAAAGGTTCACAAAACTCAAACAAGCAGCATCTAGCCTTGGCATATCCCATAGCCTAGCACAAGTAAAAGCTGGCTTTGGTTTGCAGCTTGGCCTCTAGAGGCATTTTTCAAGCCTAGTGTGAGTAGTGGCCATTTGTGGATTGATTTGTGGCTCATGCCAGGTGGCCCTGAGCAAGGCACAGGTTGTGGCTGAATGTGGTCTGCAGTAGGGCCCCTCACAGGAGGCCAGCTTTGGACTGAGCAGGAGCATCACCCAACTAATTCCAAGGATGACACGCTCAAAGGGCCAACTTGGGAGGCACCAGAGCCCTGCTAAAGTGAAACTTGTTCTGTGGGGTCAGCCGCTGCACCACAGTTTCTCATTGCAGTAACAGCCAGTCCTCAACCCGAGGAGCAATCTCTCCCATTGATGTGCAAACAGTAACCAAAGCTCAACTACAATAAGAAGGCACACACAACCCACACAAGGAACATACCTGGAGTACCTGGCTCAAGTGACCAGGGAGACTGTGCCACTGGGTCCCACAGCACATGTACTATATAAGGATATTCTACTAAGACTGGGAGACATAGCAGCCCTACCTGATACATAGAAACAAACACAGGGAAACATGGTCAAAATGGGGAGACAAAGAAACATGTTACAAATAAAAGAATAGAACAAAGCTCCAGAAAAAGAACTAAACAAAATGGAGACAAGTAATCTACCAGATGCAGAGTTCTAAACACTGGTTTAAGGATGCTCAATGATCTCAGTGAGAACTTCAACAAAAGTATACAAAACATAAAAATGTAGATAGAAAAAATTTAAGAGCAGTCAGAAATAAACAATACAATACTTGAAATGAAGAACACATCAGGGGGAATCAACAGTAGATCAAATGAAGCAGAGGATCAAATCAGTGATTTAGAAAATATAGTAGCAGAAAACACACAACCAGAATAGTAAAAGGAAAAAAGAATAAAAAAAAATAAGGATAGGTTAAAGAGCCTCTGGTATAACATCAACAAGTGTACCAACACTTGCATCATAGCGGTACCATAAAAAGAAGATGAAGAGCAAGTAATTGAAAACCTATTTGAAGAAATAATGACAGAAAACTCCCCTGACCTGGTGAAAGAAATAGACATAAAAACCCAGGAAGAACAGAGTCCCAAACAAGATGAACCCAAAGAGGCCCACACCATGACACATCGCAATTAAAATGTCAAAGGTTAAAGACAAAGAGAGAATCTTAAAATCAGCAAGAGAAAAGCGATTACTGGTAGTTACCCACAAAGGAGCTCCAATAAGACTGTCAGCTTATTTCTCAATAGAAACTTTGCAGGCCAGAGGAACTGGCACAAAATATCCAGTGATGAAAAGTAAGGACCTACAATCAACATTACCTAGCAAAGCTATTATTTAGACTTGAAAGACAGATAGCTTCTCAAACAAGAAAAAGCTAAAGAAGTTCATCACCACCAAACCAGCATTATAAAAAAATGTTAAAGGGACTTCTTTAAGAAGAATTTTTTTAAAAGAATAAAATGGCAATAACTATATATCTATCAACAATTAGTTTAAATGTAGATAGACTAAATGCTACAATGAAAAGACAGGGTGGCTAAATGAACAAGAAAACAAGACATTTACATAGTCTGCTTAGACTCTTACCTATGCTGCCTACAAGAGACTCATTTCAGATCAAAAAACACACAGACTGAAAATGAATGGAAAAAGATATTTCATGAAAATGGAAACAAACAAACAAAAACACTGGGGTAGCAATACTTATACTAGACAAAATAGACTTCAAAAACAAAGGCTATATCACAAGACACAAAGAAGGACCCAATAATCCCACTCCAGGGTATTTATCCCCCCAAAACCCAAAATGCTACTTTGAGAGGATACGTGCATCCATATGTTCATTGCGGCACTGTTTACAATGGCTAAGATATGCAGGCAGTGTGGATGTCCATCGATGGATGAATGGGTGAAAAGGAGGTGGTACATACTGCTATATACAATGAAATATTACTTGGCCATGGAAGGGAATGGATTCTTGCCATCTGCAGTGGCATGGATGCACCTGGAATGTATTGTGCTGAGTGAAATATGTCAGACAGAGAAAGACAGATGCAATGTGATTTCACTTACATGTGGAATCCAAAGAAGAAAATAAACAAAAAAACCCAACAAAACAGAAACAAACTCATACAAAAAACATTTTGATGGTTGCCTCCTGGGAGTGGGGTTGGAGAAGATGAAAAAGGAAAGGAATTAAAAAAGTACAAACTGGTAGTTACAAAGTAGTCATGGAGATGTGGAGTAAAGCATAAAGAACATTACCCAATAATACTGTAATAACTATGTAGGGGGTCAGAGAGGTACTAGATTTATCAGGGGGATCACCATGTAAATTATATAAATGTCTAATCACTATGTTGTACACTTGAAACTAATATATGTCAACTATAAAAAATAAAAAGTTATTTATAAAAAGAAGTTATATTTACCTCTCTGTCCTCTAAATCCACATTTTCTCTTAAGAAAGAGTCAGCTACAATAAGGAGAGCCTCTTCTGGCCACTTGTCATACCAATCAATTGTGCAGGCATTTATCATAGAAAAATATACTGTACAATTTTGGCGGAAGTTAGGTCCTGTAGGACTCATTGTCATAAAAATATGAAGATTTTTATATATTCTCTGAAAAATTAATGAAAATATAAGTTGTTGAAATGTAATCAAAGGTTTTGAAAACATAGTATATTAAACATTCCATTTAAAATGTGTTTCAATTCTTTCACTGATGAGTAGACTAGAGACAGATCAAATGTACTGAGTGCCTGCCATAACCAGAACCCTTGTGAGGGAAACTACAAGTCCCACAGAGCTCTTCTGAGGCAAGCAGCCAGGCTCTGCTGCATGTGACCCTATCCTCTTGGCTTCTGCTGGATGCACAATATAGGGGTAACACTGGACTTCAGAACAGCCCTGTATAAACCAGTTCTTACAAGGGAGTCTGGTCCTAGAGTTCTGTTCGGTAGGAGACCTTACATCGATGGGTGTGACTATAAACTCTTTTCTCTACGGTGGTGTGCATTTAAGACTCACAGAAACCCAAAGTGAGAAATGGTCAGATAAATTAAAGCTAAAAACAGAGAGAAACAGAGACTATTGTTACAGGTAAGAGCATCAGGGAGATGATGATAAACTCTTACAGGTGAATGATTACAGCCAAGCAATATTAGATCCTCTACAATTTTGCAGTTCCCAGGCAAATTGTTAGTTTCTATGAAGTTTGCCTGCACCCCTTCCTCCAATGAGACATTTCCCTCCGTAAGTTTTGCTGTTGCAGCACCTGGCTTCTTAGAGGGACTGGCCATGGGGCACATATTTCTTCCTGTCACTTTATATTTCCACATGTCACTTTATATAATAAAACCACAGCACCGAAAGAAAGCCCAGTGAGTCAATGTTCCTTTTAACACAAAGAATTCAACTTGTACAATGATATCTTTGAGTATCAAGCAATCTTATTTTGCCAAATAAGAATGGTGAAGTTGAAGGAAGGTTAAAGTGTAAAATATTTCCCCCCCTTGTCTTCAAAAACTTTATAAAGGCAAATTAAAGTGCTCAATGCAAAATTCATACAATTCAGAACTGTTTAAATTAAAAATAAAATCACTTTTTGTTGTTTTGTTTTAGCCATCCCCAACTCCTACTTGAAGATATCCAATGCTAACAGTTTAAAGTGTGCCCTCACTATCTGTTATTACTGTAATACACTTCAAATCATTTTTGGACGATCTCTCTCTCTCTCTGTCTAACTGGGATTCGTGGTTTATATTTTTATCTCTGGAAGTGCACTATGCTCCATACTCAAAAATCAGTATTTCTTTGTTCTTTATCACTCACAATCTAGTGGATAAACTAACTTAGTAACAAGGCACTGGAGTGCTACAAGTTATCAGAATAACAGCTACCCTTCTTTCTACAATGGCATTTAAAAACGTAACTCAATCCAAGCATCCATTCACATATTGTTCTCTCTCAATTGTGGATTTCATTTCTGGAATTTCTTATATCTTCTTGTGCCACATCATAAAGTACCTGTGGAAGGTTGGAGGGTGGTGCCGTTCAACCATCATATGACTCCGTGATAGGCAGAAACTGGCACCAGAAATAGGCTGGTCAGTGGTAGTTCCCCAATAAACACTGTGGTTTGGGAGGTCCCATCTATCTGCTCACGAAGCCACTGGTCAGCCATTATGCTTTAACGACACAGAAAGCGTAGGTTGCTGGTGGCTGGCTCTCATCAGACTGGGCCTTTCACAGGTGCTGCACTGCTGAATTCATTCTGGGTATCACCTGTTTTCTTTGGCAGACTTCTTTCTGTACCCATCGTTACCTGGCCAATTTTAGGGCTACTCAGAGGGATGAAAGAAGTCTCATTTCTTGCCTTTCCAACATGACTGAAATGAAAATCTCATTGGCTAGGAAGGAATCTCAGTGTAAGAAATCATCTTGGGATCTTAAATCTCTTGTCATTTTCTCCAACTTTTATTATGTTTTTAAGCCACTGATAGTGAGGCCAAGCTCTTTGCAAATCTTTGGCCTGCCTGAGAGTATTATTGTGTCTGTATGTAGGGATGGCAGTCATTATTTTAGGTTTAAAAACTCATTTAAAGAACTAAAGAAATTATCCAGCTTGAAAATCATGTACAAAATTATAAACATAGTCTACTTTTAATTTGATAAAGGCAATCCACAGAAAAAGTACCTTTTGGAAGAATGAGAGTAAAACTTGTCTACTATCAATATATACAGATTGTTCAGCAAGAGATCTAATCCTCAGTGCAATAGAATCCAGCTCCTCATTTTCAAATATGTCAGGTATTTTTCCCAAATTTAGAAAGCTGTTCAAATCTTCCAAAAATGCCTCCTTAGATGAAGCATACATTTAATTAAGAATGAGTAAATTATTCATATATTCTATTTTACACACAGCAAATTGAGGAAGCAATAGTGGTTAAGAAAAACTGAGGTAAAAAAAAGCGTTATTTTTTTTAAACAAAACCTCTCTTAATTTATCAAAAATATCTTTTTCTGAGTTAAATAAGCTTCATTCATTTATTCATTCAAACATTGTCAAAACATATATTTGGTACTGACAGTGCGCCAAACACCTGTGTTATGCACTGGGGCAAGAAGTGTGTGTGTGTGTGTGTGTGTGTGTGTGTGTGTGTGTGTGTGGCGGGGGTGGGGTGGTGGAGTGGGGTGGGGAACAGTAGACACAGTAGTGAACTGAAAAGGGACTCTGCTTCAAGCAGTTTATAGAAGAGCTCAGGAAATCCACTGTTTTTTTTTGTTTGAATGCTACACAAACTAGAACTAATATGGTTGAAAGGTTATTTTAATTTAACCAAGTACACCTCTTTAAGAGGTTCCCATATCAAATGGAAAAGATAACAGAGGAGAGAGAGCAGTGAAAAAACTACCAGAGGAGTTATAAAAACTTTGAACATTTTGGTTTTGAGAATAACCCAAGCTTTCTTAAAAAAGGAAAAGCATCCTTAGCATTCCTGACTCCTCAGGATACTCCTCTGACACTCACAGGTTCCTGGCATTTCAGCCCAGATAAGGACGGACAGAGAGCCAATGGGCAGTCCCCAGCAGATGCCAGCAGAGGTGACATGGGGCTAGTTACTTTCCTGTCTCACCTGAGATGTGATGATGAAGAACCACCAATGTTTATTAAACACACTGATTATTACCTGCTTGTCAAGAGCTTAACTAAGCTACTCCAAGGTAGTGCTGCTTTGGCATCCATTGTGTTGGCCAAGTGGCCTCTGGGGACCTTAACCTGACACTAGATCCCCAATGCAAGCACACGCCTTAGATAGCAGCTCTAGGGAGCTGATTCACAAGCCAATTAAGTGCCTGGTATGACTTCCCAAAAGCCTTTGTGATCAATAATCTCCCCTGCCACCTAGCGCCTATATGTTTTATGTGCTCCTTAGCTAAGACCCCCGTGGGGCTCACCAAAACCCAACTCTTTGGGTTTCAACTGACCAATCTGACCCTAGCCCAGAAACCCCAAGAACTCTACCTGTGAACCCTAATAAAGGCATGTGCCCCAGGTCCTGCTCCTCTTTCTCTGCACCCTGCCTTCACTTCCCTGTGTGGCCCTTCAAGGTGTGCTGTGTGCTTCCTCCAGTCCTGTGAGTAACAAACTGCTCTGTTTCAATTTGTCTTGTGGTTTGTTGCTGAAGCATGGCTCACCATCTGGAACCCTGCACTCCACTTAACACACGTTAATTTTACAAAGTCCTAACACCATTTTTTGGATTCAGATGATGTGGCCAGAAGAAACCTGGAAAGTGTGGAAAGGAGATCCCATGACCTTGAAGTCTCGAATAAATGGGACTAGAGGAGCCATGTTCATCTCAACTTTGACTTGATACTGGTTTTTTAAAAAAAATTATTTCTTAAATCAGAACAATAGGCTTCTGGCATGGGAGAAACTACATCTTTTGAAATCCAAAATAAAAGTGTCTGGCAGAAACCTCAACCTGAGCAATAGAGAAGGTTAAATTTGGGAAGGGGAGAATATATAGTTAAACCAGAAAAACTGACTATTATGGAGTATAGCAGATATGACATGGGCACTTGGATTTACTCTCAAAATATGACACAAAAGAAAAACACAACTCTAAAGAATTAGGAGAAAAAATAAGATGAGAATTTGAACAATACTCATAACTGGATCAAAGATAATGTTCCCCTGAAATTTTGACACAAAGAAGTAAATACAACCTAATTATGTTTTGGCTGTGGAAGGGTATAACTTATGTGAAAAAACAACTTTTTTAAAAGTTAAAGTTGAGTGATTAACATTTTTTGCTTGTATATAAATAAATAAATAAGGTTATTCTGCAAGGAAAGTCCTAAACTTGATAATAAAATTAGAGCAGAAGGATAAAGGACAGAAATAGAAGTCTCAACTCTGTGAGAGTACACTATAGGTTATGTGATCAGATAGTGGATACAGATGAAAGTGTTTTTCTTTAATTTAACACACAGATCACAAAACTAGTTCAGATATAAGTTGGATGACTTCATCTACATAGATAAATCACTTCCAATTGGTCAATTAAAATGAAAACTATAAAGACACAGAAAATGCTTTTGTTGAGATGCTTATGCAAAAGTATCTACATCATGATTACAAATATATAAATTCTATGGGCTATGACTGGGTAAAGACAGAATAATGAAAAGAACTGATATGGTAGGTTAATAGGACTATAGATATTTTCTTTTCAAATATTAAATTTGGGAAACTATTTAAATATCAAACTTTAGCAAATAATAAAGACAAAAAGTACTTACCTGATCTAGGTTTAAATGAGCAACTATCAAAACAGTGTGGTTTCCTTCTAATCCTGCTTGAATAAGCACTTTTTTGAAGTCTTCCTTGAATTCCATGTAGGTATAATTGTGAGATATAAGCATGTGGTGTACTTTGTATTCTGCCAAATAACAGGCTAAGGTTGCACAAGTTTCTTTTCCACATCCATCTATTCCAATCTTTGGGAGGAAAAAAAAATCCAACATATGATTCCTATCATATGTACGTTCTGGGAATCTTTCAATGTATAGTTTTCTGCTTAAATGTGCTAGAAATTTAGACAGTAAAATACCTGAGACTATTTTTGTAACAATTTGGGGAGACATTAAACATAATTAAAGTATCTTATCAAAATTTTGTAAGGCACTCATATACATTTAATAAAATGTACATTTATCATTTGTCGTCATAGCCTCTTTTTAAAAAAGATTTATTTCATTATGTTTGACAGAGATAGAGAGAGACAGAGAGAAGGGGGAGGGCCCAGAGCAGTCTTCATAGTTGTACGTCATCAGTTTTCAAAATGGTTTCATTCCACACAGATGGGCGGGGGCCAAGCAGGTGGGAACTGGATTGGGGGCCTCATGCATGGGAGGAACACCCCGTCAAGCCAGGGGCTGAACAAGGTGGGTGAGAACTGAACTGGAGGCCTCCCACATGGGAAGCACACCCCAGTTCAACATATGGGTCCGCACCGGTCAGAGCCAGGATTCTATCCTTAGTCCCTGGGGCTGCAAAGTGAGCGCTTAACCTGCTGAGCCATCCTGGCTTCCCCTTCATTTATAAGAATTTAGATAGGTCTTTTCTTATTTATTTTGTATAATAAACACTTAAGTGATCTTGGGAATGATAACAAAGTATTACCTTTTTAAACAGCTTTATTGAGATGTAATTTACAGACCACACCTGTTTTAAGTGTACAATTCAATGATTTTTAGTAAACTTAAGTTATGTAACTGTCACTATAGTCCATTTTCAGAACATTCCATCGCCCCAAAGAGATTCCTCATGCCTGTTTGCAGTCAGTCCTCATTCCAACCCTCAGGTCCTGGCAACCATCAACATACTGTCTCTGTGGATTTGCAGCTTTTTGGACATTTCCTATAAATAGAGTCATACCATATGAAGTCTTTTGCATTTGACTTCTCCCAGGTTTCTGCCTAGAGCAGTAGTTATATGGTAGTGCCATTTGATGGTGGAAAGATTTGCTTTTATATTTTTCCCTTAATTCTATTTTCCAATTTTTAATTCCTTTTAATTAGTCTTGTACATGGCTGTTTAAAGGACTATTTAAATAAAGCTTTAGCTGTTTTAATGCAGAAAAAAGTCCTTTTTGGAAAATAATGGTGTGCATTAAATAACTAAGTTATAAATAAACTATAAAATAAAATAATAGACATAAATAATAACAAATAGTCATAATAATGTGATATACATAATTGGCCGAATATGTTGAGTTTTATTTAGATTTCTGAAAGCTTTTCTTATTTGAGGTATGTGGGGGTTTTCCAAGAATTTGACTCCCACCTGTTTTCACTGGAAGTAAAACTTTGTGCAATGACTCATGCTTCTAAATCAATACTCAGTAAGACCACACAGACAGTATGTGAAGGCTGAAGACATGCTAGAGATGGTGCCACATCCAACACTTTTGGTCACATAGTTAGCCTGAAGAGCAAGTACCACTTTTATGTGCTGATAAATGTCTTACACAAACTCTTGAGAGGACAAGGATCTTGTCCTGCGACTCAATGACTCCAAACTTTCATAAATGAAAAGTCTGGATAAACGATAATTCTGTAAGCAAAGTACATTTTATGAGACTTCCTTACTTTTATTTTACAAACTTACAAACATTTTTACCAGTAACATGTGACTCCCTGGTTGTCGAAGGACCCGTGCAGCTCTCGTAATGTGTTCTATGGCCTCCTTGAAGAACACCATGGAATGAGAAATCTGGCAGAGAAATGGGACAAATAAACTGATTATGGGCATAGAAAAATGTTCACTTTAGTTTACGTATGAGGATACAGACATGGGAATAACTATTCTAGTAGTGTAGTAACCTAGATCCAGTCAATTGGTTTACATTTATGGAAAATGTATTTTCACAGTGAGGACTGTCCCTATACCAACATTCTGTGGGCTCACAGGTTTGAGGGAAGAGAATAAAGAGGAGAATAACAACATCCAGGGGGCTCTTCTGTTGCTGTGGCTTTGGGTAGAATTAGTGGTGGGAGAAAGAGTCTTAGGAAATTGGCGGTCTATGATTTTTTGGTGTCTCTGTTCCAACACATCTCTGCCCACAACAACAATGGGAAAGATGTAAATGAGTCACATCTATTTTTTTGTTCCTTGTTGATATTCTGGACCCTGGTGCCAGAGTCTCTCTTGCATTTCTTAATTCCACTAACTAATCATTCAATTCCCTACAGCCTCAGTTATGCACCTTGTATTTAAATTTTTACCCCAATAAATGAGACAAAACAAGATGAAACAATATAAAACTGTACGTCCTGAACTCCTTGTTACACACACACAAACACCACACACACGTTAAAGATATTTGATTTTATTTACATGTGTATGCATATATGATTATATACATGTTATTGAATATATAAATATACATATATGAATAAACACAGTAATGAATAATTTTTTTATAGTATTTCTCAGATGTCTATATAGTATTTGTCTTTACCTCCAAAGATGCTGAACTCAACTTCATTTGGAATTCTTTAAGTACACTGGCAAGTTTATTGTAGTCATTGGTATTCTGATAGATCTTTTTTCTATGAGGCTTGTTTATATCCAAGAAATCCATGAATACAGTTGAGTCATTCATTAGTGTTTCTTTGGACCATTCAATCTATTGTAAGACAATAATTTAATAGTATCTGTTAGTAGCACAATCCTACTTGTTATCAAAGTTAATGTAGTATATCTGTATCAGAAAAGCTCTGGCACAATGTATCTAGATCTCAGGGTTTCTTAACCATTTTTGTGTCACGGACCCCTTTTAACAGTGAAACCTGTGGGTTCCTTCTCAGAATAATATTTTAAAATGCATATAGCAAAATATAAGGGTTACAGAGAAAACTAAATATATTAAAATATAGGTCTACCTAAGGACTCTTTTGAGAGTCTACAAGTCCCAGGTTAAGAATCCCTATTGTGGAAATAACATCCTGAGGTTTCATCAACAATTTGAAAAAAAATTGTTTCCCTAATCAATTATTATAATTACCACCATAGAGCTGCAAGTTTCCAAAATTTTCTTCTACTTTGTGAAGATAGTTATACCTTTGAATTTATTATATTTCCTGGACTACTACAAACAGGATGAGAGAAACTGACACCACTGAAGAAGAGAATAAAGAGAAGTCACCTTTGGAAAGGAATTCAAAGGACTTCCTTAAATGTCTTGTGAAGAGTTAGCAAAGTCAGGATAATGGAGCTGAGCTCACCACTCGAGCACTTTCTTTTGTGACCTCAGATACTAAAGATCAAAGGGCTGGAAAGCGACACAGGTCTTGCAGAGGTATCAAGAGGGTACACTTCTGCCAGTCCTCTAGAAAAATGAACAGCGTTGAGACCCGTAAGAGGCCAAATGCACGAGCCCAGGCATCAAGAACTCCTAATTTCCCTCATAGCCAATCTATACTTAGAATCAATAACATTTCTTTCATCAATATTATAGAAATTGCTACATATGGTTACAAAACAACTTTTGCCCAAGACACCATTTAAAATAACTTACAAAATGTAAGTTTACCTGAAAATAATTTTCAAGTTCCTTTGAAAGAAACTGATAGAAAAGCCCTTTTTCAGTATGTTCAACTAAGCGATCATGAAACACCCGCGTGGCTTCATGAACAAAGAACAGAGCAGCCATCTCCTTGGAGTTAATAACAGTCTTGTCAGCTTGCAGTAAACCTAGAAGAAGCTGTTGAGATTAAAAAAAAACAACACGTGTTTTTTTGTTTTTGTTTTAACATTAGCAAGAAGTATGTGCATAAAGGCTCAATTTTTGCAGGTTTATGTTTCCATAAAAATAGAAACAGTTATGCAAGGTAAGAATTGTCCATTTCTATAAATGATTTTTGATGAGATGGGCAAGTTATTAGTTGGAAAAACTGGCAAAGCCTCACCATTAGAGCGAGAGGCGTTAAGGACTCCTGAGCCATGCCTAGTGGTGGCCCTGGAGGACGGGAAGCCACCAGTCTAGACTGCAGTGCTAATGAGGGATGAGGGACGCGGGGCAGTGAGAAATGAGGACTCAGAGATGCCTCTTAGTGTTATGTTCTAAGATCTGTAATTTGTACCAAACAAAACCCTTATCGCTTATTTCAAACATTATATGTGCTATTTTGGGCTGAAGTCCCAGAGCAAGGAGAGAGAAAGCTCAAACTCATAAACTGTTCTTTTTAACATTTTAATTCTGAAAGTTACATATTCGACCAAAGCTGATGACTAAATCAGCAGTGTTGGAAACATTGCCTGGTGTAAAAAGCAAGACTTGCAAAGATTCAAGCATATTTATGAAATGGATATGTACCTTCATTTTCTGAGAGCTGTATTAAAATCTCAGAAACAAAGCCAACCCAAAATCTATGTTATAACCTTGTAATTTCTTTCCCTGCTGAAAATCTTAGCCAACTTTCTAATAGTCTTAGTGGTTTTATCATTAAATGTTCTGCATGGAATTATTTTAATGATTCTCTTAAACTGGCTCATCAGATAAGCTGCTAATAAATAGCAAAACTAATCAATTTCAATTTTCCTTTTTTGTCCTAACAATTTAATATTGACAGTATCAGTGAGTAAGGAAAATGGGGATTGTGTGTGTGTGTTGGGGGGGGGGAGGGAGGAAAGGCAATTCAGTAAAATTACATTTCCTCAACTTAAACTTTAAAATTAAGCTAGAGAATGAATTTGAAAACAAACCTTAAACATATCTCGAAGATTAAACATGTAGTGACATTTCGCTGGCGTTGGTAACATATTCTGACATACTTGATAGTATATAGCTAGAGAACAACATATTATTTGATCCTTACTTTTCTGAACATCAGCTGTGAAGTTATGGATGGAAAAATATATTCCCAAATGAGCCTTTAAAAAGAAATGTTATAATTTAGTTTGCCAAAAATTTTAAGCTCAATTTCGAGCTAATTCCTACTAAAAAGGAGATGTGTATACTGTAATGCAGGATTAACCCCATGGCATATAAATAAAATGAAATTTTATGTGAGCCAAAAAATAATAATTTTTTTTCCAACTTAACATTTGCAGGTGCAATAACCAGTATTGGATTCACATAACTTGTAAACTTTGATTCCAAATCTGTTACGTTTGGTAGCTATAAATTGCACATACCCAAGCTGTCCTTTGCATTTCATCAGTGAGTTGCCTAGAAAGACATCTTCATCTGGAGTGTATAATTGTTCAAACTTGTTATTCAAATAGTCGACTATACTTCACATTCTGTCTTCTTTATAGAGTCTTTTTTTTTAATATTTATTTATGTATTTTTATTGTTTTTTTGACAGAGAGAGAGAGATACAGAGACAGAGACAGAGAGAACTGAACTGGGAGAGCTCCCAGTTCAGCATATGGTTCCACACGGGCCGGGGCCGGGATTCGATCCCTGGTTCCCAGCGCTGCAAAGTGAGCGCTTAACCCACTGAGCCATCCCGGCTTCCCCAGTATTTATTGAGTAGATTTTTATTTTTTTTATTTTTTTAAATTTATTTATTTATTTTTGACAGAGAGAGAGAGAGAGAGACAGAGAGAGAGAGATACAGAGACAGAGAGAGAACTGAACTGGGGGAGCTCCCTGTTCAGCATATGGTTCCGCACGGGCCGGGCCGGAATTTGATCCCCGGTTCCTGGCGCTGCAAAGTGAGCACTTAACCCACTGAGCCATCCCGGCTTCCCCTAGAGTCTTGATATAGCCAAGAAACATTTGTGAGGCAGTTTTTGAAAATATCGGTGTCTCTAATATTGCTCTTTTTAACCAGTACATATCTACTTTAGAATTTTTTTATTTGTAATATTATGATACATAACAAAAGGTATTCTTTCATTTTATCACTTGTTACTGGAAAACACTCCTTGTCCTTTTTTGAGTTCTGGTCCTTTATCTTTTGATTTGTGTATACATTTATTTTTACGGTTATCATTTCAAAAAAATCATCACTTAACGCTTGCTTCAAAACACAAAGAGGGGTAGAATTTGCTTCTAGTCTTCACAAAACCAAAGTTTATACCAGCAATTTGGATAAATGACTTTATATTTGGAATATTTTCTTTTTCTTCCCAGTTCCATTCTTCATCTCCTGAATCACAATCATCACTGCTTGATACAGATACAGGTCTTACACATTTCTGAACATTATGTTGGATAGGGCTACCTTCACTTGAATTTGAATCTTCTGTTGAATAGTCAGCCGAACAAATTTGTTGATTATCAGTCCTGCTGTTTTCACTCAAATACCCCATGTGGCTTTCAGTGTCACTTTTGTACAAATTCAAAACAGACATCTTAAAGGGATTATTTCTACAGTTCACACTTTAACACTGAATATATATAATTATCGCTTGATAATATTTGAATTATAACTGCACTCAAAGCAAATCAAATCTGCGTGTGCCTCAGAGACATCAATGTTTATAATGGCTTAAGAAACACATGCCATATTTGAGATGTCTGTTAATTTCACTTAAAATGTTAGTGATTACAATCCATTTTAAACAGATGTCAGACTAGTAAGAAGATATTCTGGGTGTTGCAAACTGGGGACAATTCCTATAGGTCCTAGTTTGTTCTCTGGAGACATCTTACATCCCACTTGTGTATATGCCAGGTGTGCTGGGAATTCTTCCATATTCTTGCTTTCCAGTAGATGTTACAGAAGAAATATAATGTGACAGAACTATTACCTCAGTTTAGATTGGTATATGTATATATTCTTCTACATCAGGTATTTTTGGAGATGTGGATTATTGAGCATTTGTAGAATTATCAAGTGCTTTTAGAAAAATGGATTTAAAAATTATTCTTTAAATTTATTATAAAGAAGAAAAACAATTAGCTTGGATGAACTT